>NW_023612947.1:0-57632 GCF_013339725.1 Rhipicephalus microplus
GGCAATTTTTTTCCGTTGGATGCTGGTCTGACGTCATCTTGCTCGTCGGGTTCTCTGCGCTGTAAATAGCTCATTAAAGTTACTCGTAACAATATTAACAACGTTTAACAAGAACGTGCCCTGCCTTTGCTACTGGTGCTTAGCTAGCTCATTGGGCAACCATATGGAATTATGTGCTGATCATGTGGTCATTAAAAACTTTGTTATAACAACCTCGGCACGTTTCGTGGTGTGTGACAAGCCTTCTGAACATCCGCGACTATGGATGAATTTGTTCCAGCTTCGACTACGCATTCAGTGTTTGCGGCACCATACGCGGAATTGCCAGACGCAGACAATGCGAAAAGAAGTTCCTCTGGAAAAAGGTGTAGCGATGCTCTCCCGCTAATGCCACCGAGGACGAAATAATTATTGTTTCTGGCCATTCCATGGTGCACTTTGTTTTCCGCAAGTTTTGCTTCACTACTTTTCGCCCACTGCAATCGCATTCCGTCAAAATACTAAAGAACCCGAGGCTGGTAAATAACCTGCGTCGCTGTGCGACTGGCTGGAAGGAGAGTTGCCATTTACAAGGAGTCATTCCGCGTCGAACGGCCGTCCGCCGTATGCGCCATAGCGTTTGCCTTTCGGTGCCGTCTTGGCGGGTTTCCCGCTCCTCCCCCCCCCCCCCCCCGCTAACCCCGGCCAGCGTTGCTCCCACAACGGCGGCGTAGATAAGCGAATAGTTGCGTCACCGAGCACCTGCGCCGACAGCTGCGGCGCCGCCGCCAGTACCTCCTCCTTCTCTCTCTCAACGTTACCCTCTCTGTCTCATCAGTCTTTCAAATATGTTGCGTTGGTCGGGGGTCTTGGTCGCTGTGTGTGTTCTAGCGAACAGGCGCATATTAAATGGTGGTCACGCATGACACCGTGTTCGAAGTGACGCTCGGATTAAGGAATATTCATGGAGTGGCGAACACGGACAACGTGGGCCTGTTAACGGTGAGTGTACTGTTTTCGTAGGTAGTAATCATACAGCGCTAGCTGGGCGCCTGCAGCAGCTCTGCCGAAGGAGGCTGCCAGCCATTTACAACAGCATGCGTTCGCGGGCCTGTTGCAGATGCCCGATTAAACGTGTGACTTAACGAGTTCACACTGCTATGCGCGATGTTGTGTAAGTGCCTGCATCACTCATACAGTGAGTGATGTGATCACTTAACAAGGGCGGGATTAGTTGCAGATCGCACATTGTCTCTACACTGCACAAAGTGATTGATATTGTTTTAAGATGTGCTTTGGGCTACATCGTAATAACATTTCTATTAATGCTCAAATGTGCAACGTGCTTCTGTAGGTGTAGGTGTAAAAAAAGAAAGAAAAAGAAAAAATTATGTACAGAGGCGCACTGTACGAAATGGCTTTTTTTGCTTAAAGACGATATAGTTGGAGGTGCTGATATGCCGCGATGCTCCAAGCACGTGCGCCTCGGTCTTTTAGTTATGTAGGACAAGTCCCCCAGCAACAGGGAAAGATCTAGCAGATTTCCAAAGGCGCGTTGTTGTGGCCATCGCCGTGCGTGTTTCCTTCGTTTCTGTTTGCTGTTTTCGTGCTTTGCCTTCATCTGCGATAACGTTCGGCGTTATAACAGACTCGAGAGAGTATACGTGACTGTGGGAGCTATGTGCGGTAGCTCTAGCATAAGCCACGGCTGCTGCAACGTAGACGGCGTCCGCGCGCGCTGGTGTCGTTCGAGCACTCCTACTTGCTTGATTGTGTTTAACTAAGTATTTAGGCACGGGTTACGTTTGTAAATACCGTGGTCAATAATCGCTAATAACGTGCCCCTGATTTCCATCAGAGGATGGGCTTGGTTGTCGAAATATGACAGACGCTTTTTCTGAAAGCAAGCTTTGAATTTTTCAGGGGCGAAGCTTCTTAGGGCGTGGGCTGTGCGTCCCCTGTAGGCTGTATGTAGCCACCTCTAGTTTAGTTCTTGCAGTGTTCACTAGATGGCGGTACCGTCCCCTGTATGTAGCCACCTCTAGTTTAGTTCTTGCAGTGTTCACTAGATGGCGGTACCGTCTCCTGTATGTTGCCACCTCTCGTTTAGTTCTTGTAGTGTTGACTAGATGGTGGTACTTGTAGCTGATGATGAAAAGATGCAAGATGTTATAAACTAGAAAGTGGTACTTGTAGTTGATGAAAGACGCGAGATCTTAAAAATAGGAATGATGTCACATATGGCGCGTGTCATTGGTTGAAGGCAATCGTTCGATTTAGTGCGGTGACGTACACTAGGGGAGCGATGTAATAAAATCGAGTGGGCAAAATGTACAGAGGATTCATGCTTTACCAGGTTTACCTCCGGAGCTTCGCCCATCATCATCATTCACTTCGTGGATATGGCGGAATTTTTTTTTAAAAAGAAGTGCTTTCATACGTGCAAGGCAGTGCCGATTGCAGGCCCGCAACTCTTTAAAAACTGCACGAGCTATCACATCTTTTATCAAATTACAATGAATAAGATGATTGAATTATAGATGATGAATTTCTGTGCTAGATAAGGTGCAAAAACACATGTTCGCAGCCCTACGTCTAGAAAGCAGGCAAATAGAAAGCACAGCGTCAAATTTGGATTAGATTCCATTGACGGAGCGTCTTGTGAGAGTAGAAAGAACGAGAAAATTGTTCAATCTTGATGTCCTTATAGAGGCAGTCAAAATTGCACTGATTGGTGACTTGTAACAATTCCTCAGATTGTTAGAGGCGTGATTAAAGTCAGTAAATCTTTCACTTTTTTTTTGCAGACCTCTTCGCTAGTGCCACGCCCAAGATCATTTGTTCTCATGTAAGAGAGAAAGCAGAGATGTCTTCACTCTTTGTACATGAAGAGGTAAGTTTCTTGTGCATTTTGATTAATGTTACATGTTCTGAACATTGTACTTTAGGAATTTTTTTCACACTGGCTCACTACCCTAGAAGGAATTTGATTCTTAGGTGAGTTCAGGCTTTCGTAAGTGCCATTTTTGAGCTGTAGTCTTACACTTCACCTCATTTCGGGAATTGCTGTATGCTGGAAAACTCTTATCTTTATCATACGAAATTATTGGAATGTATGGGTTGTATGCTTCGAGTTCAGTGTAATGTGATTACACGCCATTTCGAAGGATACACACTACACATTCTTTATATATGGTGCAGCCAGAACAGCACGAACATGCTTTTTTGAGAAGTCATATTTGCTCTAATTACAGGATGAGAGGATGCCGCTGACGTCCTGCGTAGTCTACCCCCCGGCCACAGCCTAGAGCAAGCCTACTTCCTGAACCTCCACATGTATAACCGAAAAATCTTCCGTGTCAGTAATGACGAAGAAGGAGTGACAGCACTGATCAGTTGATTTTTTTTATTTTCAACATTGTCTACAGCCGCAAGGCCTTTACCATCCACCGTGATTGAGCGGCTTTTTCTCGGCGTGTGTTTGGAGTTTATCAAAGAAGTTGTTCAGGCAGTACGACGCTGAAAATTTTAGTGTCACAATGCCTGAACAACTTTTTCTAGTGTGGTCATGGTAGATGAACAAACATTGTTATTTGTGTAAGTTATTTTGCTTGAATATAGCTGAACCATTACATGCCAAACGTCCCAGCCACTTTGGCGACCATCTGAATTGTATCTGAAAAAAAAGTGCTGACTTACTGCGTTGAAAACAGTGAACTGCTAGAATATTTCAGCGAGAAAAAAAGTTTTGTTCATGAGGCTGGCTTATAACTTCCTGGCATAATGCCGTCTGTGTGCTGTTTGTGGAAAATTTTGTTTTAAAACTACCACTTATTTTTTCTAAAGCAAATTCGGTATACCTGTTACGTAAATGGGCATCTGTAAGGTATTGAAGCTCAATAATAATTCAATTTTTTTGCCACATTCGCTTCCAAGAATAAAGCCAAAATGTGTTATGTTTGCATTTTTATTGCAATATTGCACTTTGTATGAATATCTGAGCAGTCAATACTTACTCCACAGAAGGTATAATTAGAGGAAAAAATATTTTTTATACCTCTCAAGCTGCTAAAATATACGAGAAATATCACAATATTCACAAAATCGTTATTTTTGTCCGTATTGAGATGCAATTTGCTCCATGTTGTGATACAATGAAAACTCATCATTATACCGAAACTGTAGGAAAATGAAATTTTTTCTGTAATAAAATTCTTATCGCAAAAAGGACAGGAAAGAGAGCTGTCAACAGAATTTTATTGAAGGTGCTACGAGCGTATTTATACTGAGCACAAGACCAGGGCTCATCTGCAACAACACATGTGTGACCATGAGAAAGTAATTTTAACCGAGAAAAGAATACTCTTTTTCGGAAAAGATAAGTGAAGGTGTACTGATGCATTGATCATTGGCCTTCCTGATAAAGAGTTCTAAAATCTCTCATTTTTCTGCTTGCTTTTTTTCAGAAACCATGTTTTATGAAACCTGGGACTACACTTACATTCGTTACATTGTCCGGCCATGAGACTACTATAGCCCTTCTTAACATTTAAAGCATGCTGTCTTGCTTGATCATTGAAGCATTGCCCAGTTTGTCCTATGTTTACTTTTCCACGTGTTAGCGGTATCTCATACACATTAGATTGGCATTCAGTAAACCTATTCTAGTGACGAATGGTGCAAGATTGACTATTCCTGTCGCTGCAAGTACATGCACTTTTGAAAGCTTGCAAGTGGTGGAAAACAACAATGTCATATCTGCCGGCTCTTTTCCTAAAATTGTGAGGCACCTTATGTACGTAGTACCATGTGACTTGCAAAGGTGATTGGTCATTATCTTTTTCTTTTGGTCCTGTTTCTTTTAACTTTACTTTCTGCAGGAGGGTTTCGCAACAAGTGTGATAATGCTGTTATTGTATTGGCTGGTGCTATCAGCCCAGGAGTGCTAAGAATGTTCTGCCTTTGATAGTGGGCATTCAAAATTATTATTAAGAGAAATTGATACCACATGTATTCAGGCCACCCTTCAGAAGTCATGTTAGCACAAGGGTGAGGTCAGGCTTAAAAACCAGATTAAAAGACTAAAAGATGCTGCGTATCCCATCAGAATCATCACACCCGTTTGCGAAACCCTCCTGCAGGAAGTAAAGTTAAAGAATACAGGACCAACAAAAAACAATGACCAAAACCTTTGCATGTTATACCACATCACGTGTCTCACAATTAAAAAAAGTGCCAGCAGATATGATATTAGCGTGTTGTTTTCCACCCCTTGGAAGCTTTCAAAAGTGTTTGTACTAAACAGCAACAAGAATAGTCAATCTTGCCCCATTCAACACGAGAATAGGTTTACTTAATGCCAATTTAACGTTTGTAAAGTATTTTTTATCAGGTAAACCAATGATCAGTGCATCACTACACGTTCACCTATGCTTTCCGAGAAGAAGTATTCTTTTCACTGTTAAGATTATTTTGTAGTGCTCACACGTGTCGTCGCGCATGAACACGGTTCTTGTACTCCGTATAAAAGCGCTCGTAGCACATTGAATAAATTCAGTTGACAGTCAGCTTTTTCTTGTCCTTTCTGTCTCTTCCTAAAGTTGTCGCGCTGTGACTAGCACACTACCACGATGAACCAACTCTCCCAAATTAAGCTCTTGTTACGCAACACGTAGACCGAGTTTCGTATGGAAAGAAGGAGCCGTGCTTTTAAAATTAAATTTTTCACATACAACACCTAGACGGCATTCCAGAAGGTTCAGAAGACAGCCACGTGACCAAATATTTTTCCTCTCCTAAATATTCCAGAAGTTCACTATTTTCAATGCAGCACGAGTTTTTCGAATACATTTGAGATGGTTGCCAAAATTGCTAGGACATTTGGCATAAAGTGACCCAGCTGTGTCATTAGCCATAATTATGCATTACCTCTTTTGTTTTTTGTGTGCTGACTTAGTTTTGTGTTTGTTTTTAGCTTATTGTGTTTCTGATCATTGTATTGGTTTCTTAAGTATTCGCTAAAGTTATATGTGCGAAAGCCCGTATATGTTTGCATGTACATCATTTCTCATAACCAATTGTTATACATCCAAGAATACAAAGCCTAAACAACTGTGATTGTGTACATTTGAAAACACTATCCATATATATTTTTGTGTGCATCACTTCTTGGGAACGATTGTATACATGAAGGCGTATATAGTAAAATCATGGTGATTGTATATATTTCGAAGAATCATAAGTATATATTTGCCTGTATTTCATTCCTATTAAACGATTGTGTACACGAAGGAGTATTAAACTGGAAACCACAGGGATTGTAGATACTTCAAAGAATTATAGGGATATATTAGCGTGTATTTCATTTGTAGTCTTTATGTACTTGAAGCAGTATACTAAACTGAAACCAGTGTAATTGTATGATGCAAATTATTGTCAATAAAGTGAAACTGAAAAAATATAATAAACATTTGAGGTGTTGAATGTGTAGTGTACGTATACGTGAACGTATATCTGGTGAAAAAGTTGTGTGGCAGAAGAAAAGTTTGTTTTATTTGCCTATTAAATAAACGCAATATGCAAGGGCAGCAAGGCTTCATTTTCTGTAACGCGCATTATGCATATACTGTAAAGTATATATAGATCCAGCACAAGTTCATACACGATTGTACGCGTTTATATTTTTGCCCACACGCAATGAATGGAGCTCGACAGGTGGCGCACCATCGATAATCAGGAACACTTTATTCAAGTAGTGTTTAATCAGTGCATGCTGATATCTATTAGTGCAGTCTAAAAGAATACTGCCACCCCTGCCATGGGCACTCAACACCCTTGTGCACGCTTCTCGCACCCTCCTCAGAGGGTGCTAAAAAAGTGGACATCGAAGGCACCCTTCCTTAAGGGTGTTTTTGTAACACACTACAGTTTTTTTACATGTACACCCTATTCTAAGGGTGCATGGTAAAGCACCCTTTTTGGAAGGTGCTAAGTTAGGTGCTTTTTGGAAGGTGCTTAGGGTGTCATTCACGGGGCAAGCTCATTTACACCCTTCTGGGTGTAAAAATTTTTACTGTGTGTAAAGCGTTTGCACTATAGAATATGTTTATTCCTTGCTGATGCTGAACACGTGCACAAAAAGGCAGTGCTAACGTATATCAAGTTTTGTCACCGTCTAGAATACGGCCCCCCTGTTGTTGACGCACTTCGATCTCTAGATTTAAAGTTAGATATTGCATTCAGGAGTGACACAGAACATTTAGGCGGAAGTCAGAATTACGGCCTTCTCTGCTTCGAGGCTCGCAGACAGTTCTTCAATACTCCGAAATTCTCACTGTTTTGTTCAACGAATTCAAACGCTAACATTCTGAGCATAGGTTACCAATTTGTGGTGCACCCACGAAGTGGAGACGGTGTGCGGGGCAACGAAATGAGGCATATTTCATTTTTAACGCTTTCACCAAGGATTGCATGGACGACTTTCGTTCCGTTCAAGAAAGATTTTTGGGTGTGCAGTGAAGCACGGAAACATCTCTAAACGGGACGAAATATCTGGGCTCCAAAGCGAACCAGGAAATGCACTACAGAAGAAAGTATCTAACACTACCGAATTCGTGCCAAACCGAGAGTTCAAGCTTTGATGGCTGAATTGTCACCAAGGCGCAGCCACAAAGGAAGCGCCGCCAACACAGTTCCTACTCTCGTTTAGCTCGTGGTATACTCACTGTGCGCCATGGTGCACAAAATGCGCAACGCTGCGTACTATCGACCAGGTTGGCCGATTCACAGAAGGTGTATGCGCGGTAAGTGGACGAAGGCATTAGCAATTCAGATGAGAGATGCTGCAGCGCAGTGGTGCCCTTTTTCACGGGTGGTTTTACGAAGTGTTCGACCCCGACAGTTGGCTTGAGACCTCTCGGGAGCCAAGGCAGAGAGAGCGAAACTTGGGCGATTCTAGCTACGTGTCACCTGTAAACATGCGGTGTTTTCAGTGTGCTCTAAAACGTTTTTATTTTTATTTATAACATAGAGCAATGAAGTGAATGCTGTTCTCGGTTTGCGCTCTTTCGCCTGTCACTGCAAAAAGTGAAGTAAGCTTGCTTGAAAATGACTGATTTTTTCGGTGGTTTAAAATACCACTGATGGAAAGATTTTTTTTTGTGCACAGTAAGAGAGAGAGAAAAAAAGAGAAAAAATAAGAGAAAAGCAGGGAGGTTCATCAGAAATTGGAGCATCCTGTTTGCTACCCTGCACTTAAGGGAAGGGAGATTGAGGAATAAAGATGGGAAAGAAAGCGAAAAGCGAAATAGTTGCGCGAAAGAGAAAAGAAAAAAAAGTGAGCTGGGATGCTATAGCCTATTCAATAGGCATTCAATAGGCCACGCAAAAAGTTCAATAAGGCCTTTACTGAGTTTCTGTACGAAGACTGATTATGTTGCCTTTCAAGCACTGACTGTTCTGACAAGGGTCTGTCGTCAAGGCAAGCTAACGCAGCAGCTAGCTGCCGTCTTTGCACGCAGGGCAGTGAAAAAAAACGTGCTCTATCGTTTCATCGCTGCCGCAATAATCGCTAGCAGCACACTAACGTTTTTTCAAATCGACAAGGTGATTACTACACTAAAGCAGGATCAACAATACATGACCCTTATCCTTTCCGTGGCCTAACTTTCGAGTGGATTTATTTGCTTGTTTGCAACGAGAAAAGAGCCTTGTCAAAACAAAATATCTCTCGTTTTTTTTTTCATGATGTCGATGTGTTTAATTTTCTGCTGCAGATTTTGCCATGAATTTGTTATTTTGGGAAAACCATTTAGGGTACGATAATATCCTAAAAATTCGTCTTTTTTAGCTGCTTGTGTTCTCAATGTATCTGCCTGAGGGACGTCTCATGACAGCTGGAAGAAGAAAAAAAGCTAAAGTAGTCACTTGCAACAGAATAGACAGAACAAAACCTTCGCAAAACAAAGCTAGGCTTGCGATAATTATAATGGAGTATTAAAGACCATTCTGAGCTCTTGCTGCTTGAACAAACAAATGTCTTGAAAAGTGCTCTTCCGGGCGTCACATACATGCTTTTAAATTGATAATGCACGAAAGGTACATTTTAGCAGGTGGAAACTAATGCTCCGGTGTGTATCATGTACAGTTCAGGAAATCGTAATACATTGACTAGATGTTTCAGGACAATGGTGGGAACCTGTCGGCGAGAGCCAAGCGTTACTAAATCTGACTCCTTTTACTCGTGATTTAGAAAAACGGATTGTGCAATAATATATTAACGCGAACTTCTTGAGAATATTGTATTACCTGTTTAATACTCCTGTCTGCGATATACATCGAAGTTTTTATCTGGCGAATCAGTTGATAGCTGTATTATGAGTTACGGAAAAAAACTCTGCGATGTCGCGAACGAAATTGCCTTGACTTATTCGGACAAAGAGGACATTATCAGAGTGCCGGTGAATGAACAGGTCAAGAGAGAAAGTTACGCTGGGATATCTGAATGAAAAAATTTTACACGTGGCAATATTCCTTATTTAGCAAATATATTGAGCTTTTGCCATGAAAGCAAGACACGAGGTTATTTTTGCAGCATTTTAGTTCGTTAGCCAGACAACGCACCACGAGTGTACATTGCTGATTTCACTAAACCTGTTAATGTTCGATCCGCTGCTTACAATGAAGCAGGTTGGAGATTTGTTTCGAGACATCCAGCAGGTGTACTGTTGTTGTATTACAAGTGTTTTAATAAATGAACTAAAATGTCATTCAACAATAACTTTCAGATATGGCGTCTCGTGAGGTGCTCAACAATGGAATCACTATTGTTAACAATGGTAAATTGAAAAGAGCTGGTCAGGAAATTAGTGATCTGCGTGACTGTTAAACGATGTATCATAAGGAAAGCAATGCTTCGTTTTTAGTGTTTATGGCGGTGATCAACAAAGACTGCTGCAAAATCTGTTAATGATACTTTTTTGACGGCTACATTGGCCGCTATAACGCCGATAGGTAATGAAACTTTTTAAATCTGAAAGTGCCTGAAATTTATGCAAAAAGATGCTTAACTTGTTATTTTACTTCACATTGGTTTTACGTTTGTAGGAGAGTTAGCTTTCAGCAACCATACTTTTAAAATACTTGTTCAGCCATGTGCCCAAGTATTCCCTTAACTTTGTCGCAGTATTTCTAAAGGAAGTAAATAATGAGACACACTTCGAGATTATGTCGGTTAAGTGCTATAGTGTAAGCTATATTAGGCCAGGAAAACTTGTGATGGTTCAACGAAAACTTCAGAGTAGTTTGTGTAACACTCACCACAAAGCCGCTTAAGCAAATATGCTTTTTGTCATTTCAATTGTCCAACTTTTGGGCATAATTATGAAACCATCACCACCACGACCTCTTAAAGTTTCTTACAATATTAGCATATCGGGATTGGAGCAAGGCGCAATAAAGTGCCAAAGCCCCAACAGCTTTGTCCGTATACAAGCTTCTTTACAATGTTTTTTTCATTGCAGGATCGACAACCTTTTGTATGCCCCATAGTCTCGTACTACCATTGACGAAGTAGACGTTTTGGAGAAAATAAGTTACAATCCAATGCGGTGTATCAAAGTTCTTGAATAGCAAATGCTCTATTTACCTTGAGACCCCATATATAATACCTGGATATAACCTTCATTTCGCGCGAGTTCTTCTCCTTTTAAGACTCACCCTGTTCCATGTGCAATATTATTGGTAGTCGCCAAAAAAGGCATCTTAAAATCATCATAGTGAGAGCGCGGTCATTGGTTTGGCGGCTGCTGGCATCGAAATGAAACGAATGTCTGACCAATCATTCTTATGGCAAACATATGGGCAGCAGCTGGTTACTCCATATAAGAATCTCCATATCAAATACTGAAGGCACTGCAGCCGTGACCACAACGGATTAACCGAAAGGCTCAATAGAACTCTCGCCGACATGATCTCGATGTATGTGGAGGTTGAGCACCAGACATGGGACAGTATTTTGCCTTATGCAACATTTGCGTATAATACCGCAGTACAAGAAACGACACACTTCACGCCATTTCAACTTGTTTATGGTCGGACGGTCACAACGACCTTAGACGCGATGTTACCTATCAACGATTCGAATGAGAGTGACCCACACATCAGTGACTACATAGAAAGGGCAGAAGAGACACGGCAATTGGCAAGACATCGTATCATTTTGCAACAAGGCTCCGATGCAAGTCGCTATAATCTGAAGCGGAAAGACGTACAGTACAACCCCGGAGACAAAGTGTGGGTGTGGACACCTATACGCGCACCTGGCCTATCGGAAAAACTGATGCGGTGCTATTTCGGCCCTTACAAAGTACTTCGCCAGTTAGGCACGCTAAACTACGAAGTAATTCCTGAAGGGCAAGTGTGCTCAACCCGACGCAGGAATTGCCCAGAAGTCGTACATGTAGTACAAATGAAACCGTACAACGAAAGGCACTGAACGAGACAACTGATATATGTGCTCAAACATCAGATAAATACTCCTTTACAAAACTGTTCGACGTCAGCGTACGCATCGGGACGATGCGTTTCGGGAGGGGGACTAATGCCGCATGTTGTTAGGCACCTACCGAAGTCTTGACCCGCTTCCTGCTCTTATGAATTCTGCCACACCAACTGACAAGCCAAACGCGCCAAGCTAAACGCGCCAACGCGCCATGCAACGCTGGCTGCAGGTGTCTCCACATCACGCGCTGGACAAGGAACGCTGGTGGTTTTTCGAGGAGCAGCTCGAGGCGAGACGCAGGAGAAGTTGACGAGGTTTTGACCAGTGAGCTCACAACCTTTTTGTATTTAGTTGACGGGCACAAGTTCGCCATTAATAAATAGCTGTTTTAGCTTCCGGCACTGTATTTGTTCGTTACAATATATATATATTGTAGTTGATTTCTTTCGACGTTTCAGCCAGAGTCCGGTCTTCATCAGGAATTTAACACTAGCAATTCCATTGGGTCGCGTTCCCTATCCAAACCTGATCCAAAGGGTATAACCATATCGCCATTGCAATCTCGAGCTAGGACTGCCTGGTTCTGCTGCGACGCTGCCTGTTTGCCCGACCACCTCTTGCTGCTTCTGTCCTGACGCCGCTACCGTTTTCGCCCTGCGTCCACATTATATTTTGGTCGAGGTTCAGCAAACTGTATTGCTCAAAAGCATTGTAATTTCCGCACCTTGCTCAAAAAAAGTTATGATTCCACTAGCGAATATATTGCTTCGTACAGCCAGCGCTGCGCACGTCACGCCGTCCGCTGCCTGTACTGCTTCCATTGCGACTGACAGCCTTATCTACGTCGTCGAATTGCTAGTGTTGGCATCCAGCGCTGATGGCCTTATTTTCGGTTGGGACTTTTTCTCCGGTAATAAAGCCGTTATTCACTGCTTTCGCGCTGAGGTGGCATTCGAAGTGCTTGGCGATGCTCCGTTATTTCACACTCTTGAAACCGGAGAAAAACTATTTGTTGCTGAAGACGCAAAAAATAGTTCCTCGTTTGTCGCAAGTGTTCACCTTTACCTTAAGCCATTTTGGAACTTCATGACTGCACCAGTGTACTGCTCATCTCGAACCTCTTGTCATGTCATGTAATGCTGGTTCGGGGTGAGTACGTCAGCCGTGTTTAAAGTCTCGACTCTTCTGCAATTATCGACATGACGACTGGTTCTTCCGCCGAAAATGAAGTCGCCGGAGTGACTTGTACCTCTTCGCCGCAGGTCAGTATGCCTGTCGTACTGAGCAGCTCCATCACCGACACGTTTATCGTTTCGCAGCGCGCTCAACTAAAACAACTCCTGGACAAGTTTCGTCCTATCTTTGACTGCCAGCATGCTCCCCTCGGTCGCACGTCAGCTGTGTGTCACTGCATCGATGCGGGTACCAATGCGCCCCTGCGTCGAAGACCATATCGCGTGTCTGCTGCAGAGCAACAGGTACTCCACAACAAGTAGCTGAAATGTTCAGGCGTGGCGTCCTTCAGCCTTCAATTAGCCCATGGGCATCCCCAGTCGTTCAATTCGCTTCCTGTAGTGACTAGGACGACGACGAAGGGATTCTCTCACAGAACGCTTGTGCCCGTGTCTCAGTATTTTCAATTTGTTTTCCTAGAAATACTGGGAGCTGCCGCTGCCTCCTTTGCGGTGATGCTTCAGGACACACCTGAGAATGTTGCAGGCGTGCAACCGTCGCGCCGGACTTCGTCGTCCAGGAAGCGTGGTAGCAACGCGTCGAGCGACACCGACAGTGAGGCAACAGATTTGTACTCGGATGGCTTTGAGTCATCAGATGATGACTTCACGGTCATCATGAATCGTTCAACGAAACGAAGACTGCTGCGGACGGCATCGTCGGCAAGTGCTTCCACCGTTAAGACTGCACCACAGCGGTGGCCGCACACCATGCTTTTTATGCCCAAAGACCCTGCATCTAACTTGCGACTCCTGAACAGGCAAGTTCTTTCTGTGCTTCTCGAGGAAACCACGCCGAATGAGATCAAACCCGTGAGAATCAATGCACGAAAGAATGTCCTTGCTGTAGACGTTATGCACCGTAGCGCACTGCAAAGCCTTCGGCACATAACAGAAATCGGTAACGTGAAAGTTCGGCCAATGGTCGCTACAGGTTGTAATGGCACTGTAGGCGTCATATATGATGTTGATCTTTCCATCTCAGCTAATGACCTGCCAATACTAATAAAGTCAGCGACTGAAGACACCCGCATCACGCACATTACCTGACTCAGCAACTCACGCTGCTTGAGGCTTGTGTTCGAGGGAGACAGCCTTCCCTCGTATGTAAAAGTTGGCCATGTTCGCCACTCAGAGCGTCCTTACATACCGAAGCCACTGCAATGCTACAAGTGCTTCAAGATGGGACACGTAAAAGGTGTCTGTGAGAATAAAGTTGTGTGTCCGCGGTGCGCTGAGTCCCACTCAAAAGACGCCTGCAGTGCCACCATGCTACGATGTCCAAACTGCCACGGCGCTCGTGAGGTCTCATCCAAAGATTGCCCGCGGGTGCGAAACGAGCACGCGGTACTCAGGCGTATGGTGCGGGACAATTCAACGCATAGGGAAGCTGCCGCTACACTACGCCGACGACGGTGTCGTGGGCGATGACCATCACGAAAAAACGGCTCTACCGATAGAGAGATGTCATCCTCTATCAAAGAGGCTGACCCACAAACACCGAGCTCACTGAAGACGGATACTGCCAAACAGAAGAAAGGGACAGAAGTCACACCTTCTGAACAGTAGCCCTCTCTTCCACGAAGTCAACCTACTTCGGAGCTGCATCAAATCCCGCCGCCCTCGACGACCCCTCAAACCAGCGATGCGATGAATGAAGATCAAGTGATAAGCTTGCTGCAATCGCTGATGAGTACCATGCGTGTCCTACTGAGTAGTATGAAGACTTCGGCTGCGCAGACCGCACTGCATGTGCTGGACACCCTGAGTCCGGTGCTTGCAGCTCTATGGTAAAACCATGGCCAGCGAGATACCGTCGTTTCGAGCGGAAGTCATGAATGCATCTGTCTTTCAGTGGAACGCCAGAGGACTGAAGTCGCGTATATCTGACTTTAGACAGTTTGTATTTGTGAACCGCTCCCTCATTATCGTGATTTGTGAACCCAACCAGTGTGCTTCAATCAAGCTGACAGGATATGAGTGCTTTATGTCCTCCACTCACAGAGACTGCATCAAAGTTATTGTATTCATGCGCCATGACCTGTTTTACGTTCACCACAAAGTCTCGCCTGATGAAGAGAATCAGTATGTGTGCCTTACTGTGAAGAAGGATAAGGTTGCTTTCACTTTTATCGGAGCTTACTTATCTCTATCAAGCCGCCTTGACTGCGAGCGCTTACGCGGTATTCTGACATCGACTCCAAGGCCATGGGTGATCACTGGTGACTTCAATGCCCACCATTTCCTATAGGGAAGCTCCAGGGACAACTCTAGAGGAAGAAAATTGGTGTCCTTAGCCTCGGAGTACGAACTCTGCGTTTGTAATGATGGAAGCCCTACATATTTACGCGGATCAGCCTATAGCAGCTGCCTGGACCTTACATTGGTTTCTCGCTCACTTACCAGGAAAGTGCACTGGTTTTCGGATCTGGAAACGCGGGGCAGCGACCATATACCAACTTACCTGTGTATAGAAGGTTTCACCAGCTCCAAGTCCTCAAGAGGCCTCAAGTACACCGATTGGCCGAAATTCAAAATGGTAATGGAAGACTGCTGTACCGACGGCTCATCATATAACCTAGAGGACTCGACAAAGGATGTCCTGCAGAATACCACGCATACACATTTGACAAGTCACAAGCGCACCGATTTCAACATCGAGCTTGAGAAACTTCGCACAATACGCCGTCGTGCAGAACGAAGGTACCAACGGACAAAGTGCATGGATGATTTGAGGCTGGCTAGACGCATTCAAAAGAAAATGCAGCGGCACATGCATAAACTGGCTAGGCGACGTTGGACATCCTTTTGCGAGTCGTTGGATCCACGATAGCCCCTATCACTGATATGGCGAACTGTCCGGAGTCTTAACACAACCTTGGGTCAGCGACACCCGTTTACATCTCTGGCACTTCACCTTCGATGCAGAGAGATTGACGTCGCAGAATCTTTCTGTAGAAAAAGTGCCGGTGATTTCAATTTCACAGTATGAAGAACGGGAACATTTGACAACCCACCGCCCTAACGTGATCTCCGTATGAAATGCCAGTTTTCTATGGATGAGCTAGAGGCGGCACTGGCTCTGTGCAGACGTTCTTCAGCACCCGGACCTGACGGCATTACCTATCGTGCCCTTTGTAATCTTGGAGACGAAGCTCGGAAGGCACTCTTACGCCTATACAACGACTCCTGGCAGACTGGTACGGTTCCCCAGGCATGGAAGTCAAGTCGCCTCATTCCACTTCTAAAAGCTGGTAAATCTCCTTTGGATATTGCCTCATACCGTCCTATCGCACTTGCCAGTTGTGTGGGAAAAACGATGGAACGAATGGTTCTAACACGAATGGAGTGGTATTTAGAGCACTATGAAATGTATCCAGTATCCATGACTGGATTCAGGCGCGGCCATTCGTCAATCGACAACGTTGTTGATCGGGTGACATATGTTCAACACCAGAAAGCCTGTAAGAGACTGTGCGCCGCCCTGTTTCTAGACGTTAAGGGGGCTTACGACAATGTCACCCATGAAGCCATTCTTAGTGCTTTGGAAATACTAGGTCTTGGTGGCAAGATATATATGTGGGTGTACAGCTACTTACAGCTGAGATCATTTTACGTGATGACAGCGAACGGCCCAACACCTGCTTATTACAGCAGCCGAGGAGTTCCTCAGGGAGGAGTGCTAAGCCCTACCCTTTTCAACCTAACTCTCATTGGTCTAGTCGAGCAGCTACCTAGCACTGTAGAACTTTCTGTCTATGCTGATGACATCTGCATATGGACATCATGTGTGACAAGGCCTCAGCTTCGCGCCCGCCTTCAGAAGGCTGCTGCAACGACGTCATGCTATCTTCGTAAACAAGGCCTCGAGGTGTCCTGCGGAACATTTGCAGTGGTAGCGTTCACGCGGAAACCAATGTCTGCTTACAGTATATCGATTAATGAAGAATACATATCGTTCAGCAGAAGCCACAGGTTCTTGGGAGTCATAATAGATAGAAACCTGTCGTGGACTCCACACGTGAACTATGTGAAGAAGCGGCTGATCGCAACATGCCACATGTTCAAATTCCCAGGAAAGAATTGGGGAGTGCCCATACCATCCATGCTACAACTGTACAGAGTGCTGTTTATCGGATTCTTACGGTACAGCTTACCTGCAATATCTAACACCGGCCAGCCCAACCTGCGCGCAATTCAGAGCATTCAAGCCCAAGCACTTAAGATATGCCTTGGATTACCCCGCAGTGCTTCAACGGCTGAAACCATTGCCATCGCTCAAGATCGCTCGATAAATACGCATATTATTACCAAAACAATGCGCATGCCCCTCAGGCATTATGCCAGGACCCCTTCTCACCACCTGGCGAGCCTAGCTGCTGAAAGGCCCCGCACGACATACGGCACTATTGTATACAAGCATCGTTCATCGTTTGCTGAGACATACGCACCTGCATCAAAGCCACTGCTTCCTCCTTGGAGCTTGAGCCGGCCGCGAGTTCATTTAATGATTCCAGGACTGAGGAGAAAATCGGGCTTACCGACACATGACCTGAAACAACTGAGTCTATTCCTACTGGAACAAAGCTACAGTAACCACGTGCACATTTACACCAATGGCTCTACTACGCCGTCTAGTTCGGGTGAAGCAGCGGTTATACCATCACAAGGGGTAACTCGGTGTTTTAAGACTTCACATGTGACAACTTCTATGACGGCAGAACTCGAGGCTCTGCGCAATGCACTGGAGCACATCAATTCAGAAGAAAGACCAAGTAAATGGGCTGTGTTTTCTCACTCAAAACCAGCGTTACACTGCCTGATATCAGTTCTCCGTCGTGGATGCCACGACCAGTTGACCTACCAAACCGTAAAACTTCACCACCTTTCAATACGAAAAGGCCATGACATCGTCTTTCAGTGGTTACCTGGGCATAGTGGTATAGACGGCAATGATTCTGCAGATCATGCTGCTCGCACGTCACATAAAGAAGCGAACAGCGTTCCGATTCCGCTTTCAAGAGCGGATGCGGTGAGGCAGATTCGTCAACTGGCCCGCAGTCTCACACTGACTGAGTGGAACACACCAAGCATACGACGTACAAGACTGCACGAGCTCAACCCTTCACTACAACTCCGGCCTCCACCTGGCCTACATCGACGTGCAGCTTCGCTTCTCTATCGCCTTTGGCTGGAAGTTGCTTTCACAAAGCTTATAGCACGTTCATCGGAATTACTGACAGTGCAGCGTGCGATGTTTGCGGCCCCGACGAAAATATCGAACACCTGCTGTGCCATTGTCCTCGATTTGCCTCAGATAGACAAGTACTTGCCAACGCAATGCGGCAACTGGATGATCGGCCTCTTTCCGTGCTGGTGCTATTACAGCAACGTCCACATGCCTCGACAGCCCACAAGGCAGTGAAAGCCCTGCTGTGTTTCCTGAGAAATACAGGCTTGTGTGAACGCCTCTGACATTCGGTAGAGTTCTACACGCTGCAGTAAAATTACTGTCAGTCTCTCCCCCACCCTTTTTTTCTTTTCCCTCTCTTCTCTTTTTCTCGTCTTTCTTGTCCCCTTCCCTAATCACCCAGTGTAGGGTAGCCAACCAGATGTCTTTCTGGTTAACCTCCCTGCCTTCTCCCTTTTTGTTGCTTCCTCCTCCTCCTGTAGTGACTACCATCGTCTTAAGAAAATAACTTGAAAGGACGTTTACCTCTAACCGCCAATTTCTGCTACTTACTTACGGAACGGCTACTGGCAAGTCCTTACGCTACCTGAAGATCGACCTAAGACGGCCTTTGTCCCACCTGATGGCCATTACGAATTCCATGTCATGCCGTTTGGTCTTTGCAACAATTTTGCCAGATTTTCCCACGCATCTCCGTAGGCTAGTTGAAATACTACAGTGTCTAACTGACGGCGGCTTTAAGCTCAACCTGAAGGAATGCCGCGTCGGCGCGTGTCAGCTCCCCAACCTCGGCCATGTTGTGTCTAACGACGGTATTTTTCCTGACAGCGCCAAGCTTAGGGCAGTCGCAGACCTGAGCCTGCATACCTGAAGGAGCTGCGCAGCTTCCTTGGCCTCAGTTCGTATTTTTAACCGATTTAATCGGAATTTTACGTTGATCACCGCCCCCTTGAGAAACGTCTACGAAGTGACTTGAAATGTTACGCTCCAAATTTTTTTTTATTTGAAGATGCTGGCAACTATTCTCTTGGGGCGTGCGTTTACCCATTTTTTGTTTTGAGGCCAAGAAAGAATCTCCCTGAAGAATGTGTCTCACTCTATGAAGTGGCGATCCCTCACTGTCCCCGCTTATCACGAGAATTGTTTGCGACGTACCATTGCGCAGCCACCATAGCACCACTGCGTCTCATTTGTTAAATGGAAAAGCTCGTTTAAGAGTAAACATACTATGTCAGTCACGTACTTCCTTGAGTTATTTTTTTTTTCGGTCTTACACTTCGGCATTTATTCGGTCTCTTTTTTCATGGGGTGACTTTCCGGTAGGCTCTGGCTTTCCTTTAGAGGCTGTCTCTCTCTCTACCGTGGTTGTTCACTCCACTATATAAGCGTTTGAAAGCTGTATCTTTCCGATATACACTTACCACTGTCTCTATTTTTGTCGCTGGGGTCGATACAACATGAATATACCTTCTGAAAATCAAGAGTCCTCATCAATGCGTAATGCGCATCTGTCCCGGAGAAATAAAATGCGTGCTCAGGAAGTCTACCAATCAATGACACGCATTCCGTGCTTTCATTTTTCTTTGTCGGGTTAAGGTTAAAGAACCCCAGGTTATAGAAATTTATGCAGCCCTACACCATGGCGTCTCTCATAATCATATGGTTGTTTTGGGACGTTACACCTCACATATAAATGAATAATTTTCTTTCTTATATAAACTTCAAACTTGATCGCTTACTCTAGCTCTATTTTAAGAGAAATAACGTATTTTTTAGTACGGAATTTTTTTGCCCCGCACATATAAGCAGCCATTCAATCATTGTGTGCTAATGTAGAGTAACCTTGGGATTAGCTATCCTTTGTTGGCAGTAAACGCTATGTGTATACAAATTGGTATGCGTTGCATATCAACAAGAAAAGCTTTCACGTATACCCATTGTAAGAATTCAACGAGGACAAGCGCTTAACCACTTTTGTCTTTTCAGCGATAGTCATCAAAAATATGTGAATTCAAGGCAATATACCACAGCGTTTTATATACAGTTGTAAGATATTTTAAATACTCATATTAAAATTGTGAGTGCGTGAATCACTGCAAAATACAGGAAATGTTTTGTGGGCTGAGCTCACTTGAATTTACACATAAGAAACTCTTCACTTGAGAGTTTCCAACTGCTAGATAATATTTTCTCATTTGAGATACCTTAATGGCCTTTGCCAGACTCATGGTTCCAGCTGTCTTTATTTAACGCTACTTAATCTTGAAAATATTACATTTCTTTTTCTATTTTGTAATCGGAACTTTCTCAAATTGAGTCTTCCTTCTGAACCACTAGATGACGATGTTTCACATTGGGAAGGTGCAATATTGGGCCTGTGATGACCTTCCTTTCAAAATAATGATAGTACACGGTTTGTAATGTGAACTCTCATTTGATAATTATAGTCAAAAATAAAAGTTGATGTCACCCTCACGTAGCGCTATACATATATTACTTGAACCATGCAAACTCGGTTTTGCGAGTTCACTAGGTTTACTTTGCACGTGAGACAAGCGAAACCCAAGGAAGCTGTAATACAACCTGTTCGGAAAAACTATCCTCGACCAGCGCACTAGCAACGCATATGGGCGTTTACTCAGGGCGTTCATATGACCTCAGCACCCGTTTGTTCACATACGCTGGTAGCCACATACGCTGGTAGTATAGTACGCACGGTGAGACATATGCGGAATCACCGCACGCGTAAGGCCCTAGCAACGTGCGAGTTAGTTGTTGCTATGGCTATGTGGTTTCATCCTCACAGGATGCCACCTTCAAGAGTACATGTCGTGTTCTGCATATCAATCATGTGGCGTTGAGGATAAGAGAGGTCAGATGACAAATACTCTCAAAGTCATTCCGCATGCCAAATCTACAATCCTCGCTTACTTATATTAAGCATGCTACTGTATTCTCGTGTGCATTTTTCGTTGTATCTTTCTTTTCTCGTGGTGTCGCCTACAGCAGTGTTCCTACGCCCGGTGTGAACTATCGTGTAAGTGATAGACGAAATATTTTGTCAGAATCAGATGCCCTTGTGATGCAGACGTATGCTTAGTCCACTGTAGCCTTGCCACGACAAGTCAGCCAAATGGTCTCCTCCGTAGCGTATAGCGTCACAGATGGTCTGTAACGTGAGCTACAGAAAACCCAGAGTTGTCAACGGTGGCGAGCTTGTACACCTAACCTATTTAGTGACAGACCATTTGCACCTAGGGGATGGAATTTATTCGATATGCAAATACTCCATTTACTGACAACTTACTCGATTGGCAGGAGTTACATAACTTAATGTTAATGCCGCATGTTGTTTGTTGATGTGGGCATTGTTGGGTAATTTTGGATCGATAATGTATCATGGTGTTCATCCCTAAGTCATCCGTGCTATGTGATTCGTCCTGTTCCAGTTAAAAAGGCATTCAAACTTTCAGTAAAAATGTGAAGCAAATGCAAAAGCCTTAAAGTATGTCTTTGTCCCAATTTTTCTATCTTTCCCTAAGATAGAAGGGTCTTCTGTACTGCATTCCTACACTTGCTGGAACGCTGTGACCCACAAATTTCGGCTAGTTTTGCTTTGCAAAGTCAAACTAACTCTGTACTACTTGCAAGGCAGTTTCTACTCGGCCAGCTCTGTTGTACTCGCAGCTTGCTCTGTGAAAGCGAAAGTATCCAATAGGATCTCTGGCCATCCTTTTCGCATGAAAGTCGTTGCTTCGCTTCGTTCGATTTTCTTGTGAAGGTGAACCGAGTCATCTCCATGGCTTGCCATATATATCTGATCGCAGTGAAGTCTCTTCCCGACAATCTATCTTCCACATTGGCTGGAAAACTTTTGTTCTTTCCTCAGCAATACCACTATACGGGCAACCACGCAACTGCTGTGTCGTAAGAATCCGTGTCTGGTTGTCTCATTCTGTTGCATTGCTTGCTTTGCCATTTACTTAAGGTTCTTCAGAGCTCCTGTTTCCTAACTGCTATTCTTCTTTGCCATTTTATTGCAATAGACAAGAACAATGAGAAGAGAAACTTTGCTGAACCATTCTTTTTGTCAAAAGGTGAGCTGTTTCTGTTTCTTCAACAATACAAATTTTTTCCGTGAACACTGAACATCATATTTTCCAAAGCAAGACTCGTGTTCTCTCTCCAGAACTCGCTTAGTTTCCATAAAGCATCCGCAATGTTACCGAAAGGTGCTTGGCTGGATATGTCATCGAGTAGCCCCTTGAACAGTTTGCTTCAACGCAACGATTTCAAGACGCATTTACAGCGTGGTGAGTTCAACACGCAAACTAGTTAATTCTCTTCAGTGCGGTAGTGCAGCAGCAAAAGTGGAACTTACTGAACGCAACAGATTACTCTCTCTTTATCCATCATCGACATTCCAAAAGATCTTTTATCAGCGTGTTAAGGCGTGCATTTTAATACAAAATGACGCTGAAATATCGTGCAGACTATGTTTTCGAAAATTCCAAAAACTGTGTGGTCAAAGTGTGGTTCTAGTGAAAACTCGATAAAGAGCTACATAATCATTATAATGGTCATTTCACTCGTGTAATATAATATCGTGACCCCTTTTTTTGTATTCGTGTAAAAAAAGCGACCAAAAATGAACACGCGAGACAAGCTGAATCCAGGCGTATATGTTTGCACCAATCATACTTTATGGTGTCAATAAGCGCCACTGTGGTTGAAAACTGTACAATGCAGTGTTCAGCTTTCAAGTATGCTTTACTTGTATGAACTGTCTTGTGAACGCGATGAATGCACGCTTTTTGCACTTCTGTGCGACGACAATTGAGGCGGCCGGTACCTTCCATTAAAACCCCCTACACATACCAAATAGGCGCAACAAGGGTGTTCTACAATCTCAAGTGACATTATCTAAGGAATGTGTGACCAGAAAAAAGAAACAAACGGCAATCGACACGCAAATAAACACGAAGCTTCCTAACGCTGTGGCTTTATGGTAAACAGAAATGACCATTCAAGAAAGTACTTCGAAAGTACCTTATCAAGTCTATATGAGAAAAGAGACCCTTTTTGTCGTTCGAAGAAATACAATGTTAAAAGTGCGCAGTGTTTTTATCCACTTCAGTTTTGCGAACGTGCAGCTTCAGCTCATGAGAAATTGATTTGATTCTGCTTGCACCGAAATCCTACACACTGAATTAAAACCCGCAGAAGAAGGATCTACCTTGAATCGCAATTCAGGTTTATTTTAGAGGTGATGCTCAATGTCTCATTTGTATTGCCAGGAATTTCAACCTTGTATACTTCATAGCTCGCAAAAATATTTCCTTAGTCTAATTGAGGAGACGTATGTTCCAGCCAACTTTAACAGGTCCTTACTTTTCTTCCTAGACCTCACAGTTCAGCCAGAAATATTCGAGGTACATAAAGCGCATATCTTTTTTTTTCTCTGTGGCTGAAATTAGGAATAAAAAAATACTGGAGTGTGTCAGAACAATGTAAGGTAAAAAAAAGCGCAATATGTTGTGACAGCAGTCTGGGGCGGGCACCATGGCAGTTAAAGCCTCTGAAAATTCGGAAGCAGACTTTCTGACAATGAGGAAATCGGCAAAAGGGGATTTAGTTGACGACAATGCCAAAATAATTGCCCTTTCGCCGTCTACAAGTTTTTTTATGAAGAGCCGGCTATTGTTGCGATCAACACGGCTGCTGCTGAGCCTGTATCTATGAGGCTGCTCAGATGGCGCTTGAGAGGAGTGCGTGCGTAAGCAAGGCATCAGTTGCATAATCAGAAAGAGAGCTCTCTTTTTTGAGGTGTGAGGGTCGACATAGCAAGCACAGTGATTGTTGACGTAATTTTGTATTTTTACATCTGTCAACTTTTTCCACAGTTTTTTTTCTGTTCACAAGGTATATAGTAGCCTTCTTGTCAACAAAATTTCAGTTGGAAGAAATTCAGCGCTTGTCCCGTCCTTTTCCTCTCCACCGTGTGTTATTTTCGCGCTGTTAACCTTAAGTTGCTCCCCGCAGGGGCGCCTGCGCAAGTAGGCGTTTGGTGTGTAGCGACACCACGGACCCGAGCTAACGGGGGAGTTTCGGCTCCCTCCCACGCCTAGCCGTGCGTGGCTTTGCCGTGTCCGGGGAAAAGGGGATCCTGGGGGTTGAGCTGACGCCGGGTTATTGGACCTTTAAGGCCCCCCGGCGGAAGCAACACACCCCTTTGGCCCCGGCTTCACGTAGACGGCACCCCTGGGCTGACCCACCCAGGGGAAATCGGCAGTCATCTTTTCCTATCTCTCTCTCTCCCTACATCTTCGTCTTTATCTGTTACTGTTTATCTGTCCTGTCTTTTACTCTCTTCCGTTTACTTCCAAACTTCCTGGCGGCTAGGGTTAACCCTTTGCAAATAGCCTACCTTGGTCTAGGCGCATTGGGTTATAGTGGCGGTGTACGGCTGGCGTCTGCAGGTTTCAGCATCCACAAACTTGTAGCGTCCCCTCGTTGGGCTCCGTGGTGGGTGGCCGCCAACGCTGCTGAACAAAATAAGACAGGCATGCACAGAGCATTCCCTTTATTATCTGATCGTACCGGCTTAAAGCGGGTACGCACCGATGATATAAACTTTTTTAACCTGCCCAAAGAAACATACCCTCACTATCAAGTTATCCACTATGAAAAAACTGAAAAGCAAGCCAGAACCGTCTCTCCTTTCCTGGTTTCTAGATGTCTTACCGAAACTCTTGGCACAGGATACAAGGTAACCAAAATGGCTAGTGGAGATCTTCTCCTCGAAATCCGCGACAAAGAACAATTTGAAAAGCTAGACCGTCTTTCAGATTTTGGTGGCATACCAATAACCATAACACCACATAGATCAATTAACACAACTCGCGGAGTGGTATCTGACATGGACTTACTTGACTTGACTGAGACTGAACTTTTGGAGGGGTGGAAGAGCCAAAATATCACCAATGTACAGAGAATCATCATTAGAAGAGATAATAAGGAAACACCGACGAAACACTTAATACTCACATTTGCATCCAGTAAACTGCCGGAATCTATTCAAACAGGGTACACAAAGACATCTATCAGGCCGTACATACCAAACCCTCGTCGTTGCTTCCAGTGCCAGAGGTATGGCCATGGCTCTAAAACCTGTCGTGGTCGCCAGACTTGTGCACAATGTGGAGTCCTAGGCCACGTGTCTGAGAACTGCAAACAACCGCCACACTGTGTAAACTGCGAAGGAAACCATGCCGCATATTCACGCTCCTGCACATACTGGAAAAAAGAAAAAGAAATAATTACGTTGAAGATGAAGGAGAACATTACATTTAAAGAAGCACGGCGAAGAGTCGCTCCATTCTATGGACCTTCATACGCTGATGCCGCGCGAAAGGGGGCACCGCCGCACCAGCCCTCGCCACTCCTTCGGCCCGCGCATACCGAGCTGGTGGTTGTGGCACCTGCCCCCAAGGCGGCTGTAGCCCAGGCTACACCGCCTACTCCCAAACAGAGACCTTAGACTCCAGAGTCCTCGGGTCTCAAGGCCCCACTTCACAAGGCGAGGCCTGAAATTCGAACTAACAGCGGGCATCCAGTGCCTCCGAGGAGGCAATGGATACGTCGGCACCCTTGGTGCCGAAAGAGCGGCGTGGCTCCCTGGAGCGCGTCAAGAAAACAAAAAAGCAGATAACAGGGCCTGGTGATGGCCCTGTTAAGTGAACTCCAACTCCCTGTCTAAACAGCCACTCGCTTTTCGTACACACAGCACTATTTCACATTCACCATGAACACTCAAATTATACAATGGAACGTCAGGGGCCTTCTCAGAAACCTTGACGACATCCAAGAACTCCTACATGAACACTCACCAAAAGTGCTGTGTGTACAAGAAACACACCTTAATTTAAAACACACAAGTTTTCTTCGTAAATACGTTGTTTTCCGAAAAGACCGTGTTGATGCCTTGACATCATCCTGAGGTGTTGCCATCATAGTGAATCAAGGAATAGCATGCACACACTTACAACTCAAAACATCCCTTGAGGCAGTGGCTGTTCGAGCGGTTCTTTTTGATAAACTGATCACAATCTGCACTATTTACATTCCTCCTAGCTATCAGCTGCAAAAACGCGATTTACACTCTCTAAGTGACGAACTTCCGGAGCCTTATGTTCTCCTTGGAGACTTTAATGCGCATAGCAGGCTATGGGGTGACTCTCGATATGACGCGCGAGGTAGACTGATTGAACAGTTTCTTATCTCGTCGAGAGCGTGTCTCCTAAATCGTAAAGAAGCAACCTATTATAACCTCGCTAATAACACCTACTCCTCCATAGACCTGAGCATAGTATCTCCATCTCTTGTGCCTCTACTCCAGTGGAAAGTCGTCAGTAATCTGTACGGAAGTGACCACTTCCCCGTAGTTTTGAGCACAACGACAGTAACTGAGTGTCCATCACGTGTTCCCAAGTGGTTCATAAACAGAGCCGACTGGGAACAGTTTTATACTATCGCTTGTCTAGGTTGGAATGACATCTGTACCTTGAACATTGATGTTGCTGTGAACTACTTCACAGCGTTTTTGATTGATCCTGCAACAAAATGCATCCCACAAACAAATGGACACCCTGGAAAACGACGTGTGCCATGGTGGAACTCTGATGCCGAAACGCGCGCAAACAGCAAAACAGAGCTTGGAGGCTGCTTCGGAACTCACCGACAGCCGAAAATCTTGAAACCTTCATGAAAATAAAGTCTCAAGGCAGGAGAACGCATCGGCAGGCCAGAAGAGAAAGCTGGCAGAAGTTTTTATCAGGGGTTAATTCATACACACAGGAGGCTAAAGTCTGGAACATGGTCGGTAGGATAGCAGGAAAACAAGTACACACACTTCCACTCGTAAACACTCAGGGTGATACCTTAGAAGATCAGGCAAACTTCCTCGGTGCACACTTCGAACAGGTATCCAGCTCGTCCCACTATACTGACACTTTCCAAAAATACAGAACAAGAATAGAAAAGCAGAAACTCGAACACAAATCCACTAGATACGAGGCATATAACCAAGCTTTCAGTCTAGCTGAGCTCCGAACATCTCTAAACTCCTGCAGTACTTCTGCCCCAGGTTCTGACCGTGTGATGTATGAAATGTTAAAAAACCTACCAAACGAACCCCGAAAACCTTACTTTGTTTGTACAATGCTATTTGGTCTTCTGGCACGATTCCCACCTCCTGGAAAGAGGCTATTGTTATTCCCATTTTGAAAGAGGGCAAGGACCCTTCTTTAGCTTCGAATTATAGGCCTATTGCACTTACAAGCTGTTTGTGCAAAGTCTTCGAAAAAATGATAAACTGCCGACTTGTACATTTCCTTGAAACAAACATTTTGCTCGACCTATTTCAGTGCGGCTTTCGAGAGAGTAGATCCACGACAGACCACCTTGTTCGTATCGAGGCACAGATCAGAGACGCCTTCGTCCACGAACAATCTTTTCTCTCTGTGTTCCTCGATATCGAAAAGGCTTATGATACAACATGGCGTTTTGGAATTCTAAGAGACCTGTCCCACCTTGGCATGCGCGAAAGAATGTTTCACATAATCAAAAGTTACCTGTAAAACCGGACATTTCGTGTCCGAGTGGGCACGGTTCTTTCCCAAACATTTGTCCAGGAAACAGGCGTGCCACAAGGTGGTGTACTTAGCTGCACACTTTTCTCATAAAAATGAATTCCTTGCGCTTGACCATCCCTCGCAATATGTTTTATTGTACATATGTCGATGACGTTCAGCTTGGCTTCAAGTCATGCAACTTGGCATTGTGTGAGCGGCAGGTTCAGCTGGGCTTAAACAAGGTCTCCAAATGGGCAGATGAAAACGGATTTTGACTTGACCCACAAAAACGCACGTGTGTCTTGTTCTCTCGAAAGAGAGGCATGCACTCTGAACCTGACATTCGACTGAACGGGCAACGTCTGTCCGTCAAAGCCGAACATAAATTCTTAGGCTTAATCTTGGACAACAAGCTGACCTTCATACCGCACATCAAGAATTTAAAAATAAAATGTTTAAAAGCCATGAGTGTTATAAAAGTGCTGTCACGTAATACTTGGGGTAGTGATAGGCAATGCCTCATAAATCTGTATCGAAGCCTCATTCGCACCCGCTTAGATTATGGGGCCGTTGTTTATGAGTCTGCAACTCAAAGTGCTTTAAAGATGCTGGACCCCGTGCACCATTTGGGCATCCGCCTTTCTACGGGTGCTTTTCGCACCAGCCCCGTAGAAAGCCTTTATGTTGAGTCAAATGAGTGGTTGCTTCATCTGCAGAGAACTTATATGTCTTTTGTTTATTTCCTTAAGGTGAAAGCAGATAAGAAGCACCCCTCATATTCTACTATTAATGATTTGTCGAGCTCCATTCTGTTTCAAAACAGGCCTTCGATGAGGCAGCCCTTCTAAGTTCGCCTGAAAAGTCTAGCCGAGGAAACTGGAGTCTCACTAGAACACAGTTTAATGGCTCCTGTAGCATATCCGCCACCGTGGCAATGGCAGACTATAGACTGCGATGTGTCCTTTCTAGAAGTTACAAAACATGTGCCTATTGCCCATATCCGAACATACTTCCTGGAACTTCAACACAAATACACACGTCCTGAGTTCTTTACAGATGCTTCCATGTCAAACTCCTCTGTGTCCTACGCTGCTGTCAGCCCATCCTTTTCGGATGCTGGCCCTCTACATCCTGGCACAAGTATCTTCACAGCAGAAGCTTACGCGATACTTGTGGCAGCTAAACACATCAAACAACTACAAGTACAAAAAGCAGTAATTTACACAGACTCCCTCAGTGTGGTAACGGCTCTGCACAGTCTTAAAAAACAAAAAAAACCCGGTCCTGGTCTCGCTTTACTCCATTTTGTGCACACTCTACACACTAAAACAACATGTTGTAGTGTGCTGGGTGCCAGCGCACCGTAAGATCCAAGGCAATGTGAGGGCGGATCAGCTCGCTGCATCCGTCCACAAAAGCACTGGCCCTACACCCATATTAATCCCGGCCCTTGATCTTAAGCCGTCTCTCAAACGAAACCTCAGGGACTACTGGCAGAGCAAGTGGGATACACACACACAAAACAAACTACACGTTATTAAGCCACACCTTGGTCATCGGCTGCCCGTATCGAAATCGCGTCATACAGAGGTAATACTAACGAGACTCAGGATAGGACACACATACACGACACACACACACCTTTTGTCCGGTGGCGATCCACCATTGTGTGACAGATGTGGTGAAGCATTAACAGTCCTTCACATTTTAATTCAGTGCAAACAATTGGACACTGTAAGAAAACAACACTTTCCATTACCCTACCGACAACATATACCTTTACACCCTGCAATGTTCGTCGGTAGGGAACCGCTTTTTAGTCACAAATCATTGTTAGCGTTTTTAAAGAAATTCATAGTTTTCATATCATATACCCGGGCTTCCCGTAGCATGACCTCTCCAGAGAGGATTTTGCTGCGGTGGTTACACAAGAAAGCACTTGCCTCACGGCCCTTGGACGCAAGGGTATGAACGAGTGAGGCACTTGTGCTAATGCCATACATATCCACAATCATCTTTTATTATCACCAACTTTTGTCATCTATTCACACCACACACACCTTTCACGGCATGGTCATGATTTTATTACTTGTATGTTTTTACCCACCTTACCGCGAGGAATTTTATGGCCCTTATACAGCCGCTTATCACAATCATTGTCCATATTTTTAGTAAGATGAACTGGCGCTCTTTGGCCGTGAATTGGCCCTTGCGCCATAAAACATCAAACACCATCAACCTTAAGTTGCTAATTTGGGTGTTTAGCGTCCCCTTCGTTTTTTTTTTGTTCACTGTTCACTCACTATCCAAGAGCCGCTTTAGCAAACTAGCCGCCTCAACAAGTTGTGGCCGAGTGGTGAGGTGATCAACATAATATATTTGGTTAGCCTTTCACATCGGAAACTTCAGTGAAGTCACACATGATCCTGGCAGGGAAATGGCATTTTAGCACCTCTACAACAATACACTTCGGGTGATGTCAGATAGATAACGACTACACAACTATATCGCGACGTATCGAAGTCAAGTGAATTCCACCTAACACGTTAAACTCTGCGTTAGCTCTTCCTTCTCTCGTTTCTTTCAAAGCTTTCCATTCCCTTGATAAACTCTGAAAGTATATAGACAACAGTTTATGTAAAACACGCCGGTACATTTCTGCACAGCTCAATGGCAGCATCGTCCCGTTGACACTAGCCCCCCCCCCCCCCCCCGCCACCCCACCTACTCTATTTTTTAAAGCACAGTCTTTCAATATCCGCTGAAACGCCAGTCACAGGATTGCAGCCAACGACGCTTCGCAAGCGCACGCCCTCTCTTCAGATTAATTACTTCCGGCACTGCTCCTGACAGTTCACGTCTACCCAACACGCTGACAACCTCATCAAAAGTTCCCGAGTTCCCACGTCTGTGGCGCACTTAAGGCAAAACAGCCCCTCCCGCTTCATCTGCTTACAGCATAAGGGCCTGCAATGGCACATACTATCATTACCTGGTATACGTCGTGCATTCTTCATAGTAGCTCTTTTCGTGCGGATAAAAAGAAGTTGTATAGTATGACGTGAAAAGTGGATAAATCATCTGCCGACATCAGCTATGCTCTCTATCGAAGGACGCGTGACATGTTGTCAGGCAAAAAAGACGCGGCAACGTTGAAAACAACGACAAGTTCCCGGATGTGTAGGTAACTTTCATTACCACAGCGTTTGTCACAATGGTTAATAATTGTTAAAGTGTACACCAACATCATTTTACCTTTAATCAGCTTTTTTTTAAGTCTGCAACTCAGAAGAGAAGCCATAGTCTTCAATAAAACATTTCATCTTATGAATGCAGAAAGCGTAACTGACTGCTTTAAATAATATCATTTCCCGGATTCATTTATTCACTATTTTTCCTATGAGCTGGGCTATTGCGGGAAGATTTTCTTCAGCCCTACAGCTCACTCTATTCAGGACATCGTACATCTCTCAACATTTGGGCAAACAATGGAACGAATACAATGTGTTATGCCTACAAAGCTACCTGGCTTTCACGAGGGGTCGGTGGTAAAATATTGTTTGAACTGCGTTGGGTTTCATCTTTCTTCCCGAATACTGTTGCACAATGTGCGGCTAGAATCGCACTTCAATAAGTTGTCACTAGAATGTTCAGAAAACTGCTGCTTATGCTAGAACAAAAAATTAACTATTTGCACTATTACAAGTTGCTAATATCATGCAGGCCTAAAATTAATGGTATGAAGCTTCTCAGAATTACCACGTAAAAGTCAATATTGTGAATCACGGCTAAACTTTCGTGGTCAAAACACACCGACGCTCAGATTGCGGCTCATGTGTCATGACCGGAAAGAGCTGCCCCAAGTCCACATAGAGGTGATTTTAAAACATTCGCTTTATAAGTGATAGGGGCTTGGCTGATAGAAGAGAACTGGTAGTGGGGTCCATAATTCACAGAAACATAGCTGGCAACATAGAGAAATACTATAGCATTATTGAAAGGGTGGTAGGTATTGCAAATAAACTCCACGGAGATACAAAATGAAGATGTGTAAAGGCTTACGCACCTACATCCAAGCCATGATGATGCTTCAGTTGAAAGCTTCTTTGTAGATGTGGAAGTGGCAATGAGGAATGTAAAAACGCAGTGTACTATACTTATGGGAGATTTGAATGCAAAGGTAGGGAAGAAGCAGGCTGGAGACCAGGCAGTAGATTATGGCATCGGTACTAGAAATACCAGAGGAGAGCTAGTAGTAGAGTCCGCAGAACGCAATAATTTACGGATTTTGAATACCTTCTACCAAAAACAAGAAAACCGTATGTGGACATGAAAGAGCCATAATGGCGAAAATAGGATCGAAATAGACTTTATAATGAGTGCACAACCAGGCATCGTCCAAGATGTGGAAGTGGTTGGCAAGGTACGTTGCACTGACCATAGAATGGTACGGTCTCGAATTCGCCTAGACTTGAAGTAGGAGCGACAGAAACTGATACGTAAGAAGCCAATCAATGAGCTAGCACTGAGACGGCAAGTAGAGGAATTCAGAGTCTCGCTTCAGAGCAGGTACTTGGATCTTAATGAAGAAACTAACCTTAGCGTAGGCACAATGAATGATAATTTGACGAGTATCATTACGGAGTGTGCAGCGGAAATTGGAGACACGGTAGTTAGACAGGACACTGGCAAGCTTTCCGAGGAAACGAACAATCTCATTAAGAAGCGTCAAAGCATGAAAGTCTCATGCACAACAGAAAAAAATAGAACTGGCAGAGCTTTCGAAAATGATTAATAAGCGTGAAGTATCCGACGTAAGAAGGTATAACATGGAGAGAATTGAACATGCTCTGAAAAACAGAGGAAGCGTCAAAGCATGGAAGAGGAAACTTGTGATTGGCAAAAGTCGGATGTATGTAGTAAGGGACAAAGAAGGCACAATAACTACCAATATGGATAGGATAGCTAAAATAGTGGAGGCGTTTTACAGATATCTGTACAGTATAGCCGGGACAACCACGACCTTCATGCTATAATAACTAGCAGTAACCCAGATGACACCCCACCAGTGATAATAAAAGAAGTCAGAAAAGCCTTGGAAAGCACGCAAAGAGGTAAAGCTGCTGGTGAGGACGAGGTAACTTCAGATCTGCTGAAAGATAGAGTAAAGATTGTGTTAGAAAAACTAGCCACAATGTTTACGAGGTGTCTTCTGACGGGAAGAGTACCAGAGACTTGGAAGAATGTCAACATCATCTTAATGCATAACAAAGGAGATGACAAGCACTTAAAGAATTACAGGCCGATCAGCTTGCTCTCCGTAGTATAAAAACTATTTACAAAGGTAATTGCTAACAGAGTTAAGATAACATTAGAGTTCAATCAACCAAAAGGACAAGCAGGCTTTGGAACAGGCTACTCAACAAATGACCACACTCATACTATCAATCAGGTTATAGAGAAATGCTTAGAATATAGCCAACCACTATACATAGCCTTCATAGATTACAAAAAGGCGTTTGATTCAGTAGAAATATCAGCAGTCATGCAGACACTGTGGAATCAGGGCGTCGATGAAGCATATATAAACATTGTGGAACAAATTTACAGGGAATCAACTGCAACCATAGTGCTTCATAAAGAAAGCAACAGCATACCAATCAAGAAGGGTGTAAGGCAGGGGGACACAATCTCCCCAATTCTATTTACCGCGTGCTTACAGAAGATTTTCAGAGGCCTATAATGGGAACAGTTAGGGATAAGAGTTAATGGAGAATATCTTAGTAACCTGCGCTTCGCCGATGACATTGCATTGCTGAGAAACTGTGGGGACGAATCACCACTAATGATTACGGAAATAGACAATGAGAGCAGAAAGGTGGGTCCTAAAATTATTCTGCACAAAACAAAAGTACTGTACAACAACCTTGGAAGAGAGCAGTGCTTCAAGATAGGTAATAGGCCAGTTGAAGTTGTAAATGTCTATGTCTACTTAGAGAGGTAATAACCGCAGAGCCGAACCACGAGATTGAAGTAACTAGAAGAATAAGAATGGGGTGGCGCACGTTCGGCAAGCACTCGCAAATTATGACAGGTAGATTGCCACTAATTCTCAAGAGGAAGGTATATAACAGCTGTATCTTGCCGGTACTTAGCTACGGAGCAGAAACCTGGAGACTTACAAAGAGGGTTCAGCTTGAATTGAGGACGACGCAGCGAGCAATGGAAAGAAAAATGGTAGGTGTAACCTTAAGAGACAAGAAGAGAGCAGAGTGGATTAGGGAACAAACGGTGGTTAAGGATATCATAGCTGAAATCAAGAAGAAGAAATGGACATGGGCAGGGCATGTAGCGCGTAGACAGGATAACCGCTGGTCATTAAGGGTAACTAACTGGATTCCCAGAGGAGGCAAGTGGGTCAGGGGGAGACAGAAGGTTAGGTGGGCAGATGAGATTAAGAAGTTTGCGGGTATAAATTGGCAGCAGCAAGCACAGAACTGACTTAACTGGCGAAATATCGGAGAGGCCTTTGTCCTGTAGTGGACGTAGTGAGGCTGATGATGATTATGATTTAAGTGAGATATAGATTTTAGGCCTCTGCCTCGATGTCTATATCAGCAGCCAGCGAGTGCGATCAGGAGCGCCTCCTGCCCGTCACCCGCAACTACGAGAAAACTAAATAACAATAACTTATTTCCGGGATTTATTCTTCCATAACCACAATATGATTATGAGAAGTGACGTCGTGGAGGGCTCCGAAAACTTCGGCTGCTTGGGGTCATTAACGTGCGCCTAAATCTAAGCACACGGGCGTCAAGCATTCTCATTTTCATCAAAAAAGGGCCCTCCGTCTGGGATTCGATTACGTGGCCTAAACGTCAGCAGCCGAGTGCCTTAGCCACTTCACCATTGCGGCGGGTAGGCAACCAAGCAATCCCGCAGGTCACGGGTGTGAATCCCGGCTGCGGCGGCCGAATTTTCTATGGAGGCGGGAATTTTTGAGGTTCACGTTCTTGGACTGAGGTGCATGTTGAAGAACCCCAGGTTATCGAAATCCCCGGAGCCGTCTACGACGTTATCTTTCATAATCATACGGTGGTTTCGGGATGGTAAACACGAATAATAACTGTTAAGAAACCAAGTAATATTTGTCAGCCTGTCTACGTGCTCCCCAATGAAAATCAAAAAGAATTGTCGAGCTAGAAAACAAAACAAAATGTTAGCCAGCTGGCGCTGCTCCTTGGCGATATCCCGGACGGGTTTTCCGTTATCTATGCCAAAGGAAACCTCATCAAACATAAAGCTTGACTATCGGCCTCTCGCGTCATCGGGGACAAGTGATGCAAAAGACCATCACGAGATGACGTCACCTTATGATGTCACAGTGGCGCTGAAGATCCCAAAACTTGTGAACTCATTATGACATCACAGCGCCGTCACGTGACGTAACGCCACATGAGGATGTCATCACATCGAATCGTAGCTTGGTCGAAGGTGCCGCAAACACAGAGGCAGTGCAAAAGCATGGTAGGTGACTGACCTTGTGGGTAATGTGAAACAATGCTACGTGCAGAAAGTATTAAAAGGGTTTGTCATAAATACAAACGTTTGTCAAAAGTACAGTAACTCCTGCTTCCAAAACAGTCTTGTTTTATTAAACACCGGTAATGTCTTTCTTATCAGCATCAATCTATACTTGGCAAGAACATGCGTATTTAGTTTTGCAGGCCACTTATGGCACTCAATAATTCAACCAGCTGCATAAAGACGCGCCAGAGTAAACTTTTTTATTCTCCAAACAAACGTGATACTATTGCGCCGTTCATGCGCGCAAGTATATGATTGTTGGAGCTTGACTTCCCGCAACCCCTATATAATCATGAAGCACGCCGTGGTTGTGGTCTGAAAATGAACTACGACAAATTGGGGTTCTTTAACGTAACCACCGGCATAAGCTGACTGGTGTTTCTCACATTTCGCCACCTTCGAAATGCGGCCGCCGCTGTGGACTCGAGTCGATCCCTCGTCCTCGAGTTATAGTGACACGACACTTGCAGCTATAAGCTACCATGGCAGGCGAAACCACAAATGAAAATGGGTAGCAAAGTGTCGCCGTACCTTTGCTTCCCAGTCTGCTCTACATTATTCTGGAACGTTAAACTGCATCGCAATAACTGGATATTTATAAAGAATTCTTCCGCGAACTAGGCAGAAATCCTCAGTCGCATGCGTTTTCAATGACGCAAACTTGCACGGAGAATTAGGGCAGAATGCACGCGTGCAGTGTGTATGTCTCGTCGATGGGATTCTGCTTTGGCCAGTGAAACTAAAGACAAAATGCACTAATGGGGACAACTGTGTGCTCTAAGTAATTTATAACACCCGCACTCACCTTTGTGGAAAGAGTATTCCAAATCCGAACATCTCGTAACCACGGCGCCACAACAATAACAACGCAGTTGTTTCACAATGACTGCAAGCTGACACGCCAAACGAGTAGCGGGATGCATCTGTAGCAGCGTAGTGCAGCACATTAAAATATTTTACAACACGTAGTGTGAGCAGCGTTCTTCTCCAATATTTATGCAGTGTGGAACTATAATCTAGCTGCTGCTACATCAACACCACCGATGCCGCTCGTGCAAGAACACCGTCCGGTGCGAGGTCAACTGGCCTTGTTTCTTCGACTGGTTCTTGATATAGCTTGCGTGTTGCGTGTACACAACTGAGGCGGCCGTTACCACACCGTAGTATAGACCCATTTTATGTTTGTAAACACAGGTAGGCCGACGTCGAGATTATGGGTAAAACTATAGCGACGTCCGCACGTAACTTCCGCCATAAGCGCTGAGGGCTGCAATGTGAGCCGACAAACATAACTAAGTTGTGAGACGTGACTCACATCCAACTGCGGCGCCGCTCGTTGGCATACCGTTTTTTTTTCTTGTTTTTTGACTGGGAACACCACATGCACCATTGAAAACTCAACACAAACTGCGGAAGGCTGAGCGTCTTTTGCCTACCAAGACAGCGCCACCGAATTTTCATGATGTAAGTCCGGATGGGCTCCAAGCTGTATAAATAAATGACTCATTGTCATACCTGTGATGAGTCCTTGAAACGAGTATAACAGAAGTTATAGCCAATCCACTCAACGAAGTTGACGCGACGAAAGAATCTAGCCTACATGTTGCGCCCTCCCTAAGTAACAACAAAAAAAGAGACATAAATTGGAAAGAAAAATTTGATCCGTGGTCGCTGTCTAGAGATGTCGCAATCATGAATATTTTGAAATTGTATGAAAGGTTCCAGTGGTTTGTTTTCAAAGAAACTTCATAAACCTCTGAGGTTTCTGTCATTTTAGGTCGATGGGTTACATTGAACGGGTTGAACAATCCTTCTAAGCCCAGCATGCATCCAAGAGACGCTACGATAACGCCGATATACAATCTCCATGAATAGTCTGCGCAATCTCTTTTGAAAGACATTGTGTGCCAGCGCGCTATCGATCGCCGTGCTTTCTTTAGCAGCCACCCCATCACGCGTAGTAAGCGAACACAACAGCAACAGTGGCAACAAAGGACACCTAACAGCGACAAAAAAAAAAGAATAGCCCCGTTGCTGCCATCGAGTGCTCCTTGTGCGTGTTGATGGTGCTAGACGCTCTCAGTGACATGGCACGAACTGGAAAGGAACAATGACACCTCACTGCGTGAACACGGGCATGCATGCCTTTGGGAAACGACATTGGGAAACACTGCTGTGGAAATGGCTGTTTCTAAACTTTCCTTCTCGAAGGTGCGCAAGCTGCGTATCCACTACGCGTGCAAGATACTTAGTACTTCACCGTATTTCTGTTACATCTCGTAGAAAACTTCCGAAGCTCTCAAAATACTTCTACGAAACATGTACATACCACTTTGTTCGATATGGAAGCAATGGCTCTGCCTTAATGTCAGCGAATAGTCACCCCTTTTCGCTCGATGAAAGGTTTTCTCATTTTCCTATCGCTTAGAGATCTTGTAAAGCGATGCGCACTGCTTGTTACGGGAATAGTGGCAAATTGTGCGGACATAGGCGCTGCTGTATTCACGGGAATATAGGTCTAGCTACAACGTAGAGTAATACGCTAAGGAAGCTAGCAAGAAGCTATCCACCCAATCATAAAGCATGCTGATTGCCGCTAACACGGGAGTTTCTCAGGGCGGTATATGGTGTGCTTTCCTTCCTGCTAATTAGTCGTCTTCAAGTTACTATTCCTTCTGCCAAATGTTTATTCATTTTCTAGAAGTTTCACTTGATAACATACGACTTTTTTTTAAAATTAAAATTGTCTGCCAAATTGCCTTTTACAAAGTAAAGCGCAGATCAGTTCTCCACATTGGCGTACATACAGCCTACTATCTTCCTCTAATATTAGGCATATTGAGCACCAAAATATTTATTTTCTTATAAATTAGGCTCCCCGGCTCTACCTTCTAAACGCAGCTCACATACTGCTAACATTTTGGCTACACTAGCACATGCTACTCTGAAAAAATCATAAAACCAGCTGGCATGGGCCACGCACATTCGAGTGCCGAGCTTTTATGACGGCCGATAGTGCACTCTGTAGAAGTAACATACTTACCTTCTACATGAAAAGAGTCTATCGGTAACACGTTTTTCAATAAAAACGTCGCCATTCACCCGATTTGTAGGTGCGCTCGCAATATTTCCGATGATGCAAACGACTACACAAAGCTTAACAATAGGTATATAACTTGGCGGGACTGCGTTGCAAAACGCCCTTTCAATGCCTGTGGGGACTCCACATGTACGCCGTAGACGGATTGCTCGCGCTAGAATGCCCCACATTATTCCGCCCAGAGTGCCCACGAATTCGATGTGTTCCAGCAGCCACGCGTGAAACAGCTCGCGAGAGATTTACGCTGATATACTTGCGAAATAATGAACGTAGCCGTTTTACTAACGGTGCATCCCTCGCTGTGGTGGTATACTGAGAGACCTTTCCATTTTGAACGTCGGGATTGCTCTTTCTGTTGTGTTTGTTTTTCTGCAACTCACTTTGTGTTCTCCCGAATCTGAAAAACCGTTTGCAGGGATCACGAAGGGGGCCGTATACCTTGCGGCGCAACCTTTCTCGAATTTTTCGCCCAACGGTTCTATACTTCGCATGGCGCATCCAGTACTGATGCGTTCGCAGCGAGAGCAACATATTGAGTTGGAAGAGGCCTCGGCTAAACGACCGGAGTACGGCAGAAAATTTCCTCCATGACTTTCTAGATAGCTCAGCTCATGCGCACGGCATTGTTGTCCCGGGACAGGATTACCGGCAGTCCTGCTGATACATAGGCCGGGAGCGCACACTGATTCCAGCAGGTTTGTGTGCGACTGCCCCTGGGAAAAAATCTTCGCAGACTTCAAAAGCTGTATGCATTTATTGTCCGCTAAAACTCCACAAAAACAGCCTCGCGAAAAATATTCCTTTGTTGTGGTCTCCTACAACAGCTCTCGCTGTAAGATTGCTCAAAAGAGCAAACAAACCGAAGCGCGACACTGCAAATATGATTGCAGCTTTCGTCCATATGTTTGCTTCAAAAATGTGGTGCTGATTTTTAACACCGGAGAACGATAGTAACAACTAACCACAAAACAGGCTTCCAGAGATCTCCGCACTCTTGTGTTTAGAAAAAGTGGTTAACAATTTTGAGTACTTGTACTCTACTATAGGAGAGCAGAAAGCCGTCCCGTCGAACTCCCATTTGGTGAGGCCGTGTTGGCGAAAATTCTGCCACGAATAAATTTGTGACGCTGATGTTTTGCAGACTCCTTGCTAGTGCACGAGGCAGTACACTGTATGTGAAGGGACTTTTGACTCTTTGAGTGATCCGGACCAATCACGAGTATATTGCTACCATACACTATTTCTAATATGGGCTTCGCAATTTCCCTAGTTTTTAGTCTTCTTTTTTAAATATATACACCAAGAAATGTTGCCTGCTTGAGCAAGAATCGCTACACCTGAAGTGACTCAGGTATTTTTCGTACCATTTACACTAACGTCCTGAAATGCAAGCACAAAATCATTCATTTCTTAAATATGGCGATACACAAATTAAATACTACAACAGCAGACGCTTCGATTGACCCGAACGCTTTTAGCCACCGGCTACCTACCTTAATATTTGCTTGTTAACGAGGTGTGGGGTGATTTTAAAGGTCCATGAAATGCGCATTTCAAATGAGCATTTCATTGTCGCACCCACTCGCAAATCTAGCGTCGTCGGTACACCCTCACTACGCATGCTCGCATCTCGTGCCACTGTCGCTCCCTTACCCCACTCTCGCCCAGGAAGGCCGACGCAGGCAGCGGCTGCTAGTAAAAAAAGCCGGTGCAATTTCCCACGGTGAAAACCCGAGTAAATGCGTCGTGTAGAGGTGGGAGGGGTGTTCACATGAATGTTGCCTACTTGAGTGTCATTTCAGCATGCATCATTGTAGTTTCGTGTATCATACTTTAATTTATTCATTGAACGAGAAGCGCTGTCTTAAACTTCAAGCAAAAGCCAAGTAAATGCGCGCTTGATTGAATTCCTAACGCGCGATTAAGTGCGTGTACACGTACGGGGTGACCAGTGAATCAGTGCGCAGCACGAGCAATCGGTTTTTACTCACAAACGCTGCTTGCGTCAGCCGTACAAGGCAAAAAAGCGGGTAGCGAGAGCTCACACGAGACGCGAAACGCAAGCATGCTCCGTGGGGTTGTCGAGAGGGCCACCGACGCCGAATTTGCGAAAATAGGTGCGGCTATAAAATGCTCCGTATTTAAAAACTGGCTGCTCGCGCTGCAACACTGTTCACTAACACAGGATCGCGCACTCTGAATTCAGTCAAAGGCGTCTTTACTTGGCTTGACTTGACGTTTTTCTTGACTCGAGTATATGGTATAGAAGCAAAAGTCCCTTCAACCAGCAGTGGGGCAGAAGCCATTAGCAGCGTCCCACCACTCATTGAAGGCAACGCTTCTCATTCATTCAATCAATAAGAATTAAAAATGGCAACATATCCACGGGCTGAATGGTGGAGAGTGGGAAAGAGCATCCATCCGTCTATTTGTCTTCGCTTACGTCCGTCCATGCGTCCATGTGTGTGACGGTCCGTGTGTCCATCCACCCGACCGTACGTGCGTCCGCACGTACATCCCTGCGTTCATCCATGCATCCGCCCTGCGTTCGTTCATGCGTCCATCCGTCCGTGGAGCCATCCATGCATCCGTCCGTGCATCTTTCTGTGTGCCCGTTCTTACATTTAGTCAACGCACCAAGTAGCACCCTCTCGCATCTTTTCGTCATACATTCTGCATCAGGGAGCCTTCATGTGCACGCGTCTCCGTGTTTTAGAGTGGTGACAACTCCGATCATGGTTGCTTACAACTGGCTAAAACAGCCCCCATACTTGACGGGCCACCATGTTGGTTCTGAGTGGTCGCTCATTTACATTGACAGCAGCGTGGGTTTCAACAAGAGGGCTTTTTTTTGTATAGCAAGTGCTGAAGGCTGAAGGGTTGTTTTCTGAAGTTAGCCGTGGTTTGGTAGAGCAGGAAAGACATGTTCGTGACTCGAGTTTGTATAAACTACTGTTAATTGATTGATATGTGGGGTTTAACGTCCCAAAACCACTATATGATTATGAGAGACGCCGTAGGGGAGGGCTCCGGAAATTTAGACCACCTGGGGTTCTTTAACGTGCACCCAAATCTGAGCACACGGGCCTACAACATTTCCGCCTCCATCGGAAATGCAGCCGCCGCAGCCGGGATTCGAACCCGCGCCCTGCGGGTCAGCAGCTTAGTACCTTAGCCACTAGACCACCACGGCGGGGCTAAACTACTGTTAAAACAGTTCGTTTCTCCCACTTGGTAGACCCCCCGCATCGGCGGAGTGAGGTTATTTAGGGAGCCTATATTTGCGAGGGGGAGAACCTCGATGTCACTCTGAATGGACTTCAATGTCTGCGCGCGATTCATGAAGCATATTCACCTTACCACTGTAAATACCTCAAAAGCCTCTTAGTGCAAGGCTCGAAACCGTGCTGTTTATATGATGGAACTCGTAACGACTGGGAAGGCAGAACAAACAACCGGGTAGCACGCGATGTTCTCTGTAAACCGAATAGCTCAGCTTCTCATACCCTAAACATTGCGTTTCTTCGTAATATAATTTCCTACAGCAAGTTTAGTTCCTGCGAACGAATCTGTACAATGACTGCTTAAAACCTTAAAAGCTGTAAGCATTGCCCGAAAAAGTAGGGCATTCAATCACATTACACCACCCTCCCCCTATGCCCACAAGCCTGAATATTAGGCTAGAAGAAAAGCAAAGGGGAGCCACGAGGAACAAATCAAGTTTTTCCAGGTCAGATTTTATTGCAAACAGCATCCAAACGGCATATGACCTTGTGTCTTCAAACCATCCTGCCTCCTTTCCTGGAAGCTTGTGTCCTCGCAGTGGGCCTAGAGTAAAGCAATAAAACAAAAATTCATACACGGCTCCGACAACATATGTGGAGTTCATACACATTTTCTCTACAAGCACCAAATAAAAGCAGAGTTCACGACATCAAATCATCTGTGTGTAACGTTATGAAACAAAAGGACGACACAAGTCACGATGCACCACATAGGGCATATTTGAGTTATGGGCTGACAACCAACTTAGTTATTGCACATATACTGCTCCGTTCAGGACCGACAGATAGACAGAAGGATGGACGGACACGAACGGTAAATCTGTCGCATTCTATGTCATTAAAGAGACGTCCTGTTTGCAATTATTGAGTGAGTTTCGGTGTGGTTGCGCGTGTCATTGAAGCGAAGAACAAATACCCCACGGCAAGCCGCACAAAAGTTAGTTGCGTTGCAACTGTGCGAAACAAGCGCCTACAGGGAACGCGTTCATTGACTCGTCTGTCTACCTCTCCAAATGCCCTTCCTCAGCAACCGAGGTAAAATTGCAGGAATGCGAAAATCTGCCAGAAAAGGAAGAAGTGAATGGGAGCGCCTGTATGTGGTTTACGGGCCTGGCGTTTTCCGCGACAAATGCAGCGACGGCTTCGGAAACCGACAAAGTCGAGATAGTGAAAACATGCAGGACCACACATTCGACTAGTAATATCATTCGATTGAGGAACTGCGCTTCGACTACAAGGATAAACAAGCATACTCAACCATCTTCCGCTCGCACAGCGTAGCCGAACGAAGCCTAATTCATTATTATACTGTGCACGTTGTCCTGCTTACTTTGCTCAAACTGCTTTTCGTTGCATGGCTAAGTCAGCCATTTCACGAAAAGTGCGGTGATATACTCAACCCACTCGCAATACAACGGGTACTCACCTCACAAACACGGCGAGCAGTAGTCGCCTCCAAGCAGTCTCGCTTCACTTGTGTAGCCCAGCGTTTTCGTTGGCTAGAGCAAGTCGGGAACCGGGAAGCTCTCCAGATGGTTTTGCATTGTGGCACGCAGTACCCTGGCATATAGACTTCAAAGTTCTTTTATGTGTGGTTAAAACGAGCATGGTGTCGTAGCGGAAGATACGTCTATAGGGTAATCAAACGCAGCTCATACCACAGCTTGCACACCCGCGACAACATGCAGCTGGTGTAGTGCGACTGAGCAGGAACGCCTGGCCGCAAGAACTAACATGGCGCCTGTTGCAACTGAAACTGGGACTGGCAACATTGTGTTTTAGCGGGTGGCAGCAAGTGGTGAGTCAAAGGCTGACACCACCCTAAAACAAGGAGACGTGCGCACATGAAGGCTCCCTAGAGCTTAGACGTAAAGTGAAAAAAAATTAGCTGATCCCACGTACAGCTGGAATCGATGATATCCGTAGCATGAATAAGAAATGTTCATATGTCACTTTAAAATCAGCACAAAGCTACGAGGTGGAGGTAAATGATGCCGTACATGACTTCCGTGCCCTGATTATCATGCTTGCATGTGTTGTTTATCTTCCTCATCTATTCACGTCACGTGATGCCAAATTTAGTATATGTGGAGTTTGCGAAAAGGCCGCGAGCACGCTATGAGCGTGGTATGTTGTCATGTTCTTACATGACACGCGTGTCAGGATTATCATGTTTGCACCAGTCATATATATCGTCATCCATCAACGTCACGTAAAACCAAATTTGTTATATGTGGAGCTAGCAAAACGACCACGCGCGCATCATGAAGAGCCCAATATACTGTATTGTAGTATTGACGCGCGTGCACTCTGGGCACACCCGCTCGACAATATCGCTTCATTGTGTGCGGTAAGCTTCTTGCAATAGTATTTGAATCAGCGTATCCATCATGGCCTTTTTCCTTCATGCTGCTCTTTGTTTTCTGCGGCACCTTTGAAATGATTAATCGTGACGGCGCTTTTCTAAAGACTGGTAATTATGCCTTGTATGTATATTTCTTTTTTTTAAGACCAACCTCATTCATCCTGCTACTTTCAATTAAAAAAACGTGATTGCATGAGAACACTCCCGCTTTTAATTATACCTTTATCTCTCAGTAATTGATGCTCTTTTGTAAGAGCAGCACACCATCCCTTGGAGGCATTTATACGGGTACATTGGTTTTGCATGGTTGCTTTTCATTCCTTATGAAGGTTTTGTTTTCAACGTGCGTATGTGACCGAGGCAACGCCCTCACGTGAACAGTGCATAAATGTCACCAATGACGTCACTGGTAGAGCAGATCTGTTTCTGGTGGTTCTGATGCTGCCAAAAGTAGAGATCTATTATAAACGGGAAGTGGCTCAGCCTAGGTTAGTGCTCCCCTTTCGGAACGGACCAACCAGTATATTGGTGCACAGTGATGCTCATTCAATGCCAGACAGAACATTTCTTCCTCGATTATCTTTGGGTGGGCGTATGACGTCATGTGTGACTCTCTTCATCTCAGACAACGTGACTATACACGTGGCGGTGTCTGTAAAGTTTGTTGTCACGCTTTTTAGAATGTATCATTACGCTTCAGCCCGAACGTCTCTCCAAGTACTTGAAAAATTTTCGTCTGGTTTCATTCTCAAGCAGCACCACAAGGGCAAGTCGCCTACTTTTTTTAACAAGGATTCTATCACCAAAATACAAACACTACGCACGCCCTCAAAGTCACGTGATACGGTCCTTGCCACGCGATTGCTCGATGCCTACGTCTCCTTGAGGTGAAACAATGACATGCACCTGATACGCTGTTCAAGTATTGACAACTGTTATCATAACGAGCTATATCCGTAATCCTTTCGTGCCAACAACACGCTCGTGTTCTCTTTTTCTCGCCATTCTTTTCTGAGGTGTGTATCGTCACAATTTAGGACAAAAGTTGGCGGCTAACAGGGATCGTTGTTGCGAGGAGCGCTACCTAACAAGCCACACTCCCTAGACAGGATGTACCACCGTTGGCGTTTGCCTGTTGCAAAAAGCCTCATTAGCGTCTCACAGCTGCCAGCGTGGCGGTACGTTGATAGATCAGCACGCCTCAGCTGCTGCCAATATTCCTTTCACTTCCATCTATATATAGTCTGTGCTGCCTGCCCGAGCCTCGGTGCAGTTGTGACTTTCATGGGCGGATCATCGCTACTTTAACTCCCAAGAGAGCTTTCATGCGCGGTTCTTGCTACTCGTTCATCGGCCGATCTGTCTTTTCTGTCGTGACGTATCCCTCTAAGTTACACCGTGGTGGAGCAGTGGTTATGGTGATCGGCTACTGATCTTAAGGTCGCGGGTTCAATTCCGGTCGCGGCCGTCATATATTGATGGAGGTGAAAGAGTAGATGTCCATGTACTCTGAAATGTCACACACATTGCGGAACGCCATATTGTTAACATTGTCTGTGCCCTCCACCAGGACGTCTCTCATAATCATGCCGTGGTGTTGTATTGTACACATCAGATATATTCATCTCTATGAGACCTTAGTTTTCGAAACACCTGGCGAGGGATTGTGTCAACAACATAATTAATTCAAGCGGGACGCCATTTGAACTCTAACTGCACTGCATTATGTTAGATATACCTATGACGTAAAGTTGACAAAAAGGCACCCTGTCAACGGTGGGTACCAAACCTGGCAGCTTTGCCTGTCCGGAGTTCACCTGTCTGCTGAATACAGTTGGACAGTTTGCAGCTTTAGGTATTTGTAGTTGCTATACAGTACGATCGCAGGAAAACCGTTTCTCCATAGCCCCTGCTATATATGTTGCCCAATAAGCGCATCTGCAGCACTCGCGTTGAGGCAAGGCGGTACGCACTTAAGCGTTTATTGCTACAGCAGGAGTAGCATGAAATATTTGGTTTTGGTAAAAGCAGCAAAAGTAGCCACATCTAAAGTGTTGCACTACACCAAGTGGTGTGCTACAAGAAGCATGTGCGCGTCGTTGTGCGCCGTGAAGCAAGAAAATGCGTCATATATTTATCGCCACAGCTATTTCGACTGCTTTGTTGCTGAAGTATATTGAAAGATGAACTACTTGGTATGAGTGCCTCTAACTTTTTTTCAGCGCACACTAACACACGGACAAAGAAAAGAGAGGCACAACACTTTGTTGCATATAGTTTATGCTAGGTTCTGTGTGTCTTGGTGTTCCCGCAAAGCAGCCTGTCAAGAACACTAGATAAAGAAGAGCTATCAGTGCTCTAAAAATGCATTCGATCAATGCAGCAGGAGAAGTTTTTGAGGAACAGTCGACTATCTGGAGGCGACTGATTGAAATGTGGTTAAGAGTACGTGGTCACGCCTGGTCGAAGTAACAATTTAGCGTTTGCACACTGCATGCACTCCCGATGTAATTAGAGCGCAGGTGCGTCCATTGGAAAGCACGCGTGGTAGGCTATCGGAATATATGCATCTCGTAGTAGTACTTTGGTACAATGCAGTACGGTCTTGTTGTTTCTGGTGCTTATTGGTCAATAAAACCTCTCTGCTTTAAGTAGCAGCAGCTCGTTGTTAGTTTTCTATATTTATTACCGATTTATTAAAATATCACGTGATATCAAAGGTGAACTTGGTAAAACTCTGCAAAACATGGTACCCACTGAACTAATGCCATGTTACGACACGCATAGAAAGCTACTTAAGCTAATAGGCGAAGTTTTCAGAGTCCAAATAGAAAAATACTTACCTAACTGTTGTGTTATGCTAAGTATGTATCGTGCGCAGTGAAAATAATGTTAGTGATTTACGACCGCATAACAAAACACCCGCTGTTTTTTTTTCTTACATCAAGGTCTGGATAGTCTTACCATTTGGTTTTCGGGTGAAATAGAATTACCATTACACTAAGATTTCAATCACCAAACACTCACAGTTGTGGTTGGAGTCATTGTATGGTGCTGGCACCAACGTTGATGAAAACTTTGGCTGATATATTCGAGTATGCGGTTAGGTTTCACTCTTTCAGTCATTGAGAACACGCCACCAAGTTCATTAAAAATTTGTAATGCGATGTGCCATATTTCGATCCTCCATCTCAGATAATAAATTTTGTTACTGTCAGGACTTTTACCTAAAAGCGAAACGCGAATTGGGCACTAGTCTCCAGAATTCACCTCGTCATGAATATTGTAACAAGTTCGTGGGTGACGACGCTATTTATACCCAACGTATACGGACATGTTTTGCACTATGTGGGGCAAACAAAATTGAGTGTTTCGCTAATGTAGTTTATATGCTCATACGAAAGTTGAAGGCGTGTGAATGCAATGAGGTAAAAACAAAATAAAACCAGGAATAACCTAACTACTAACGGAGAAGCAAGCACAGGTTTATCCGGTAAACATTCTTCCCACTTCATGAAAAAGTACACAAGTATGCACCGCAGGCAAATGTTGCTTATTGTTACAATGCTCTAACGTTGCGTAGAGTGCATTTTCTGGACGAGGTTTGTGCTAAATAACTATTAGGACTTTTGATGTTAAGCCACTTTTTTGGACGTATTATCGAACGCAATAAATGACGATACAAGAGCAGCGGTATTTTGAAAACTCCCAGCGTGCACAAACTTCCACAAGTAACCTATTGGACAGATGGAGCAGACTGCTTCTGGTTCAGTCCCTGTAGACCAGTGCACAACATTGACAACATTAGATAGCGCTTACCTTATAGATACGGGGAGGTACCTCCACGTATTGTTAAGACGTGTAAATTCTGCAACTGAAACCACAAACGTCCACAATCGCCCACAATCCCCGTAAAAAAAAACCAAATGACCTGACATCTTCGTATTACTTTCTGAATCTCTATATACAAGGGCATTATCGCACTTATAGCTTTAAGGCCCCCAATTTTTTTTACCCGATGAACACTCGTTAGTTAGCTTTCTTAATAAGACTCATTCTTCATATGCACATGCTTTGTTATTCGTCAAACTAAGCACGTTCAGCTGCTCTATGTGCTTTAAACTGTAAACCTGTATTCGCTTGTTGTGTCTTGTTATAGCACGAAGTTTCAGTCAGCGCAATCTCAGAAAACAATGATATGTGTAGTTCAGATGAAAGCTTGTTTACACATCACATTCATATTAGACCAAAGGTGACTGGCAGAGCTTTGGCTCGGTACCTATTTTGGTTAAAAAATGGCTTCTTATTTAAAAAGATTTATTATTGCCCATTCACGTTGTTCCTTAGAGCAGATACAGCTTTAAAAAAACAACCATCAGAGAGTTCTTTTTTGTAAAATTAGTTACCTTAAAACATAAATATTGTCTTCGCAGAACGCGCGGAGGATGGCACAAGCACTTCAGGGACATTCTGTTTCTTTACAAACCCGGCTAGGCAAAAACGAAATGATACTTAGCTCTGTATTCACCATTCGTGCATCTAGCTCCTCTTGTGCTTAACTTTTTCGTTTAGGCGATGGTCAGAAAAAAAAAAAAACTGGCCCACACTTTCACTTCAGGCGCCAATTTCCCGGTCCCCGCGAGTTGTGCGAGGAAGTATCAATTGAACGACCTGGTCCAGGGCGAGCTCCGAGTGAGCTTGTGCAGATTAATTGCTTGCTGTAAAATAGGATTTGAGAATGCCACACGCCTACGTGAAGGCCCAGTCCATTTTGTTGAGTGCTTGCGTTCTTGTTTACCCGTTGCTACTGCACTTTCTCTATTTCCTCATTCACTCTGTGGCGCTGGTGTACTTAATATAATTCGAAAGAAGGAACTGTGGCTCCTATGCCCTTGCAATTTAGGAAGTCCAGAGATTGCAACATCACAAGCTTGATAACGGGCCACTTGTCTGCTATTGCCAAGAAAACTTCATGGTTGCGCATTTCCCGAAACGTGGTGGTGGGACAGAACCGGCAAGGTATTTTTCATTTTCTTTCTAGTGTTCAAAAGTCTCTTCAACGGCTCTGCTGAATGCACATTAAAACCTCACTCAGCGACGTGTTCGCTATCATATTGCCGGATACTTGAAACTTTTATGATGCGTATAATCTTCCACGTCTGTCAGCAGGAGATATATTAGGGTGAAGGGGAGGTAAAGATGAGAGAATTGATGAATTTTTTTATGGCACACTGAATGTTTTCATAGCCAAAGGTTAGAGTTGGCCCCATTTAGAAATTTACGGAACTGAAACTGCTATAATTACCGGAAGTAAACAAGTAAATAAACGAAATATGTTAGCATGCAAGAAATAGCGTTCGGCGACTAGCAAGGTAGAGAGGGGAAAAAAGCATGAAAGAGAAAGTGATAAAAAAGGAATAGCAAGAAAAAAATTAGGAAGAGCGACAGAGACAAAGACATAGATACATAGTGAGATTAGAGACGCAAATAGTATATTTTATTACATACAATTATTACGAAGATAGAAAAATCAGAATGAGAATAAAACAACGAAAGGAAAAGAAAAGAGGAAACCAAAGAAACCAAGTAATTCCTCCCCCCTTCTCACTTTATGCAGGCTTATTACTACAAGCGCATAGCTGGCTTCATTTTTGCATGTCAGTTTTTAGCGGCGCAGGAAATTAAAGAGAGGCTGCCCAGGGAGCGCCCGCGCTTCAAATAAGTAAGTTGTCCGACTGCGTGCTTTTTAAAGCCTATCAAGTGGCCGCCTCCTCATTTTGCTCGGGACAGAGCAGATATGGTCGCCATGTTATCTTTTTCGCTTCAATAGTTCGACACTCTGGTGGTGCGTACTCAGCCTCAAGACAGGAACAGTGTTTGTGTAGTCGTTCAGAGCTATGAGTCTATTTTTTGTGCTAAGGCAGGGAGTGACGTGTTCGATGTTCAGAATTCTCTGCAGTACTGTAGTATAGGCTTATTCACTGTTTACAAACACAGGCCCCTGATGACTTCCGGTTTTGTTCACCGATGTGTCTGAATAGCATAGTTGCGCAAGAAGAGCGTTAGAAGAACGTTGGTTAAAAAACACACGACGCCGAGAAGCAACCTTGAAATCGTTGAATGATAAACGCTCCGGTGCGAATCCTCGTCTTGAGGGAAATCGGGAACGCGGCTTGGACATTTTAAAGCTTGATGAACAAGTTCCCCACCAGAACCGGAAATAAGTTGAACTGCTATATAGCCATATATTTCGAAACCTGCCCACCAACGGATGTCATGGCTTTGAGGTTGGCAAAATGAAAACTTTAGTGTGAAGATGAAGACTAGTCGAAGGGAAGTTGTTGAAGCTTACAAAATAAATTATTTCACAGTAAGAAGACAGGCCATAACGCTGGCGTGTTTTTTATTCTGGGCGGACAAGTATTTTACCAGAGATACGTTGTTGGTCGCAAAAGAAATATAAGCAATTTCGCTGTATAGTTCTTTGTTCACTTAAAAAAATGCAGCGCCTGTCGATTTTGAAAACAGTTGTCAAGACGAAACGTTGCCCTAGCTGGTATCGATCTTATTAGGATAACATTATTAGTGTGAATGAGAGACAGACATCTTGACCTTTAGTCTCGGTACCCTTAATGCTAATAATGCTTCTTGCCTTTTTTCTTTATGTTTTTGTTCAGAAATCTGCAGTGCCCCACTAAATACACAATGTTACGCGTGAACAGTACTGAAATGAATTTTTCTGTTGCCTGATTTTGTCCGTTCGTTTGCAGTGTGCTTGAGTTACTGTCATTGAACGGTGGTGGTCATTTGCCTAGAAGTTTTAGCTGCTGTGGTGCTAGAATGGTTATGATTTCGGCACCTGACCTGAAATCCACAAGTTGTCATCCTGCCGTGGTGAACACAATTCAGTAAAGCCGAACCACTAGATGTCTCTGCTTTTAGGTTTAGGTGCACGTTAAGTAACCATAGTTTATCTGAATTCCGAAGCCCAAGACTACGTCATAATTATTAATCATATAATGATTCAATCTGCGAAATCCCAAGAATTGTCTGTTTAGCGAAAATAGTTTCTAAGGTCTTTCTGTGATATCTGTTTCTTGTATTGCGCAGCATTTAGGAAGCATACGTGTAATTACTTTTGCTTGCAAAGTCATCTACATCCAATGTCCCATGAAACAGTCCTGAAAAACATTCGTAATGTTTTTCTACGTAAAGCAATACTCTAGTACTTCTGTAAAGCTATTCAACCAACTTTACTAATACCCATGTGAAGGAGCAGAGTTGTTCTGAGGAATATATTAGGCGGCGTCCGTTTCTTTAACATATAGTTACGACATAAGAACGCTGATTTCCACAAATAAAGTTTAGGCCATGCTATAGGTGGCTGTTTGTGTAAGAGGAATCGCAATATGTGCATTGCCTCTGTCAGGGCAAGCGCACTTGCTGATGGTCATTGACGTTCAACTGTTCAAGCCGGCAACGCCCTTCCATGGAGCTGCCAGAGAGAAAGAGAGGGACACAAAATATCTACTGATGGTAGCCAGTTTACATGAAGCTTGACTTATTCACCTCTGAACCCAAGTGGTATGGTGTACACATCCTCTGATGAAGCCTGTTTTCACAAGCCTTGCTTTATTAACCTGTGAACATCAGGGTTGGCATGTGCATCCTCTGATCAAGCTTCTGCACCATTACGTGCTGCCTGTTTGAAACCTCTTTTACCTTAAAAGGAAGGTTAGATTCGTACCATATTTTTGTGGCGGCTGTATTTTCTATGAAGCTGAAATTGGTTGAGGCCAATTTACTCAGATTCAGGTGCATGATCAAAAACCCCAGGTGGTCGAAACTTCCAGTGCCCTCCACTACGGCGTCTCTCATAATCGTCTAGTGATTTTGGGACAACAAATCCTAAATATTATTATTATCGCGTCTTTGTGGAGCAGCACATCCAGGAACCGTTTGTACATACGGGCTGTATACAGCGTTAAACTTATATTTTGTTTCATCATACGGTAAGTTACTTTATCCTGTTACGGCGGGTGCACTTAAAAAAACGTGGCTCCCTATATTGGAATAGGTACAACACGAAAGTGAGACGTGTCCTTAGTGAGGTAGTTGACCGTTTATTAAGCATTGTTTTAGGAACAGCAACATATTGCAAAGTCACGTTAGAAATGGCAAGCAGCTCGAGTCTTACAGCGCTCACCTCAAACAGAAAGCACGCCCTAAATTAGCATACATAGGATGAGCGCAGAACAACAAATGTCAGTGCTCGACGCTTAAAGCGAGCTGTTAAAACAGAAAGAAAGACTCACGAAACGAGCCTGCAAGTACACACAAGACAGTGCGAACAAATGTCACAATTCTTGTGTCATGTGTCAGCAGTGCGCTCTTTCTTAAACACAGCAGTGGTGTTTGCAAAGTTTGCCTTCGACCTTTCCCGAATTACGAGCTTGATAAGTCTGCGCGCAGGAGAGACCACGCTCTTTGAAGGCGGCGCATAGCGAACACAGCACCCTACAGAGCGGGCCCAACGCTTTACCCAACGCAAGCCTGTCGCGCCATCTCGCCACCGATAACGAAAACGTGCGAAAGTTTCGAAGCTCTGAGGACTGCTAAACGGTGTATGGTGTATATAAGTGGCTTGCCGTTAGCGTTCCACACAACGTACGCGCTGTGGCGTAGTGGTAGCGCAATGCGCTGAGAAGTGAGAGGTTGCTGGCTCGATTCCATGTGACTGATTCTTGCCTGGAAAATTTATTCTTCGCAATTTCTTTGTAAATACTTTTCAACGTTACTTTCGTGATGGAAGTACGTCAGCGTAGTCGTGCTGGACCCCCTCATAAAACACCTTTATGTTAGAAAAGATGTTACCTCGCAGACGGCGTTACAATGGGGATTACCACGGAGCAATTCCTTGGCTGCTATAGCGCCTATGTTAAATGATGCCCCAAGGTGAATTGTTGAACTCATTTGGAGCTTCCCCATTGACCTCTTGTAAAAACGTCTCAATTCCAAAGGAAATAAATGCGTGCGATAGCGGTCGCTTTACCGACCACGTTACCGTGGCTCGTGAGCAAGATTCACATTAGCAATTCATATTAGGGGAGGCTTTCCATGTATTCGAGTAAGCCACTTTCTTATTCGTCTCGAAAAGCGCCATAGTAGAGGAAAGACATGAATGAGCCTATTGCGGACCCACGAGCAAAGCCACTAGATCTTTAGTACGATGGCCGATCATCCTCAGCTCTACTGTTATATCATTATATCGACACCCTTTTATCACACGCTATCACTTCAGACAAGCTTTATTATAATACGTAGGAGTAGATGCAGTTCGGCTGCCTAAATGCAGAGCAGCCATCGTGCACGACGAGTATGAATAACACTTGCGAAAATTTTCAAGTTCGTGTCATACGCTGTCTTGTTCCAGCAGCTGCCATGTGGTTGGTATGTAAAAATCAGTCGTTCTTGCAAGGAGTAAATCATCATATGTATATGAGAGACGCCATAGTGGAGGGCCCCGGAAATTTCGATCACCTGGAGTTCTTTAACGTGCACCGAAATCATCTGAGCACACGGGCCTACAGGAGTTTCACCGGCATCGAAAATGCAGCGACCACAGTCGGGATTCAAACCCGCGACCTGCGGGTCAGCAGCCGAGTACCATAGCCATTAGACCACCGCGGCGGGGCATCATAAAATGCTTAAGGATCGAGATGTCAATGTTCGCGTATAGTCACCAGTATCCACTTGCACGTGGACGACCGGTTTCGAAGGTTTTCGATTCTCGTCACGATGTGTTATTTCAATTTCACAAGGCTTATGAAACATTCCTAATATAGCAAATAAGAAAGCGGGTGATTTTTCATCACATCTTATTCTTAAATTTTCCGAATGCAGTCTGTAATCAGCAGTAGCAAGTCATCACAGATTTCCTGCATCCAAAAATTTATAGTGGTAAAGCCACATTTTCCGCTGTAATTTTAAGGTCTACGTAATAGCTTAATTAAACCTAAGATGCGAAGAATTTTGTGTGGGTCCTTTGCTTCAAATATCACTGCAGAGTATAACTTGTGCCAGATTTTATTTACCTAATACTTAACGTTCATTAACTTATATTTTGTAAATTAATTTTGTAAAATTTATACTGATACGCGTATGCCAACGTAAGGTGGCTCTAAACTCAGTTGAACTTGAATGCGCACGTGCTTCTGTCCGTCCATCTGACTATCCGTGCGTCTGTCAGTTCATCCGTCCGCCCTTGCGTCTATTCGTCCGCCCGTCCTTGTGTTGGTCTGCCTGTCAATCCATCCATTCGTCTGTTCATCCATTCGTACATCTAGTGAACACTCTAAGCACCGCCATCTCGCATTTTTTGATCATATATTGATCATATACAAGTACCGCCATTCAGCGGCCATTCCAAGGACTACTTATTATTACTACTACTACGACTACTACTACTATTACTACATACATCAGAAACGCCTCACCCATGGCATAAAGAGCTTAACCCCTGCAACGTTTAATGATTTAGAGTACTTGGTATACTACTGGATGGCAGAAAGCCGCCCCACCAATATGATCTAGACACCGGAGAAAATCGGCGCTCATGGAACAAGTGCGTTAAGAAAAAGAGGGTTACAAGTGACAGTACCAGGAACTCTACTATGGGAGAACATAAAGCCATCTGGCAGGTCGCACACTTGATGAGGCCCTGCTGACAAATATTTGCCGTAAAGGACTTTACGACTAAATGTCGAGTTTCCCGGATTATTCAGTGAGGGCTGTGTCTAGAAAAAAAATGTTAAACAATTCAAAGTGCAAGGTACCCTACTATGGGAGAGCAACATGCTGTCCCACTTTCCAGATGCACGCGAAGACCATTCATGGTGTGCATAAAAATTATGTGATGTTGTCGATTACTTCATAGTTAACTTTAGGAGAACAGTGAGCTGTCCCTACAAAGTACCGAGACAGACGGTTTGCACGGCGCACATTAAACATTTCCCGGCAGTGTTTTTGCTATATTTGCAACAGAAGCTTGCATTTATACGCAGACATTTTTATCCCTTGAACATGAGATTTTTCTCGCAGTGTTTTTTCTTTCTTCTCTTGAAATGCACGTGAATTGGTATTTTGCCAACATAATCTCCTTTTCTTTCCTACATCTTTGTTCGGATGACCTAAAAGAGATCTGTTGGCTCGTTGGAATACGTTGGTAACTTAAGACGGGTCTGCTATGCAGAACGCTCAATTCATGTTGTATATGGGCAATGTATTTTATTATTTCAATTTCACTGGCCAAATAACTGGCCCAAAAGAGGTTGCGTCCGCATATCATGACATTGCGCTTCTAGATTATTTAACTCTCCAATGTGTCTAACGCTGATGTCCATTCTCTCTCTACTTTGACCCACCTGTGCCGGACCCATTTGTGAGGTTTCTTACTAAACGAGGAACCTATCAGACAGAGGACGTTATTACGTTGCTCCTTTGGTTCATCCGAGAAGGGGTACCAAAAAGCGCGCGCGTCGATTATCGTAGCCCTCAAAACAAATTGGCAGCATATCCACGGAGTGAGTGATGGAGAGTGGGGCAAAGCATTCGTCCGTCCATGCGTCCGTCTGTGTGACCGTTCATGCGTCTGTTCGTGCGTCCGTCCCTGCGTTCGTCCATGCATCCGCGCCTGCGTCCGTTCATGCGTCCATCCATGCATCTGTCTGTGGGTCCGTTCGTCCATCTATTCAACACTTTAAGTAACACCATCTCGCATCTTTTCATCACATATTCTCCATATAGAAGCACCGCCATCCAGCGGACATTTCAAGGACTAAACGGGAGGTGGCACACGCACACTTTCTTATGGCTTGCGCGTCGGGTCTACTTCCCACCTTTAACCACCTCGAGTTCATGGTATATACTAGTTCAATGTATTCATGGCACTGCGGCCAAATGCTCGCTAAACCTTTCTAAAACCAAGGAGGTTAGGCCCAGCGAGTATAACGTAGCAACCTTTCCCTGTCAGACAGTGCTCAATGTGCATGCCAGTGGCTGCTAATGTGAAATGAGAGACAGGAGGATTCAGCTTTTAATTTCTTACGGCTTGCGCTTCGTATCTGCTTCCCCCCTTTAACCACCTCGAATTAATTCATGGTATATACTAGTTCATTGTATTCATGGCTCTGCGGCTCAACGCTCGCTAAACCTTTCTAAAACTAAGGAGGTTACACCCAGCGAGTATAATGTAGCAACCCTTTCTTGTCCGATAGTGCTCAATGTACATGCCAATGGCTGCTAGTGGGGATCGCAGCGTGCGCGTTGACTAAAAGCCGAATGCTCCTGTCTCTTTTCTTCCTTAGCAGCCATTGACATGTACATTGAGCACTATTTTTTATTGCTAAACAACGCACAGAAGAAATCTCTCACCGGCACCACCTTGGAGGTCAAATGTTATACCTATTTCGGGTATGTGCCACTGGTGGTTACGTACTACGAGGGACGCACAAGCCACGCCACAAGGAGCTCCGCCCATAAAATGGACCTTGGCTTATTAAACTATCGATGTACCAAGCTTGTTGCATTCAAAAATTCGATTGTGGTGAGCCGCGCTCGGACTCGACGGCGTCGAATGCTGGTGCCCATTAACACCAGGCATTGTAGCCCATTAGGGTTCGGAGTGTGCGTTCGTCATCAGACTTCAGCGGCAGCGAACGCGCTAGAAGTGGACATGCTGCGAATGGTCCTTGTGGAAAGAACTATCACTCAACAAAGCAAATGTTTATTTTAAAACTCTGTCATCCTAATTGCTCATTCGCGTGCCCTTCTAAATAAAACGTCCAGTGAAATTGCGGAAACATGTTGAGGGTGGTTGTGACGCAAACATAATTTGTACAGAGTGGTAAGCGAGAATACTGACCCTTTAAGTAGATTTTTTTTGGGGAAGAGGGGGGCGTAATTCAGCGTACCCTGGTACTGTCTGATGGCATTTCGTGTGTCAACAGACAAGGTAGGCAATAATGTGAAGAAAATGGTTTTTTTTCTTGTGCAATTTGGAATCTAATGCTTTATCTTAACCAAAATCAATCATTTGTTTGTTTATTGGTTATTTTTTTTAAATGACGTATTTCAAATTCTGCGTGGCGGTATACGACCCCCTCATTCGTTACATAGCAAATAATTCTTCACAGTTAAAGCATCAATTCAGTACGGAGAGGTTACAGTTTGCAAGCTGGAGCGCAGTGGGAACATTTGAAAGATAAGGTGCCTCGTTGCTCACTCTGAATGTGCCCACTGGGTAAGCACAGGAATCAAGCTTGCTGACGGGAAATCCATGTCTGGCTCGGGACATCTTAGTGGTTTTGTCAATGGCAAGCTCTAAATGTATTAAGGTTTGGCCATTAGAAGAAATGTAAGCATCTTGGAGGACAAAAGAACAACTGTCTGGGCCACATATTTTCGCATGCCATCAATGGATACGAATTGATCCCTCTGCATGCAGCCTGAAAATTCAGTTGCCGCACAGCTGGCATAATTGACCACTCAGATTCTGACCAGCCAGCCTGACTGGTCAGAAGGCTTCAACACATTGCTGTATTCATGTTGCGAATGCCTGGGACTAAGCGCCTGTGTGCCAAACAATGAGGAGAAGGAGCTGTGAGTGCTAGAACTCTGAACTCAACGAGTCCTCGCTCGAACCTACGCTTTAAATATATATGTTTTGCTTACAGTCTTGTTGAAAAGGCGCCTCAATTTCAGG
>NW_023612948.1:0-32966 GCF_013339725.1 Rhipicephalus microplus
TTGTGGAGTTTTCTAGTTGTGGATTTTCTAGCTGTGGAGTTTCCAGTTGTGGAGTTTCTAGTTGTGGAGTCTCTAGTTGTGGAGTTCTAGTTGTGGAGTTCTAGTTGTGGAGTTTTAGTTGTGGAGTTTCTAGTTGTGGATTTCTAGTTGTGGAGTTTTAGTTGTGGAGTTTCTAGTTGCGGAGTCTGTAGTTGTGGAGTTTCTAGTTGCAGAGTTTCTAGTTGTGGAATTTGTAGTTGTGGAGTATCTAGTTGTGGAGTTTCTAGTTGTGGAGTCTCTAGTTGTGGAGTCTCTAGTTGTGGAGTTTCTGGTTGTGGAGTTTCTAGTTGTTGAGTTTCTAGTTGTGGAATTTCTAGTTGTGGAGTTTCTAGTTGCGGAGTTTCTAGTTGCAGAGTTTCTAGTTGTGGAGTTTCTAGTTGTGGAGTTTTAGTTGTGGAGTTTAAAGTTGTGGAATTTATAGGTGTGGAGTTTCTAGTTGTGGAGTTTCTAGTTGCGGAGTTTCTGGTTGTGGAGTTTCTAGTTGCGGAGTTTCTAGTTGTGGAGTTTCTAGTTGTGGAGCTTTTAGTTGAGGAGTCTCTAGTTGTTGAGTTTCTAGTTGTGGAATTTCTAGTTGTGGAGTTTCTAGTTGCGGAGTTTCTGGCTGTGGAGTTTCTAGTTGCGGAGTTTCTAGTTGTGGAGTTTCTAGTTGTGGAGTTTCTAGCTGTGGAGTTTCTAGTTGTGGAGTTTCTAGTTGTGGAGTCTCTAGTTGTGGAGTCTGTAGTTGTGGAGTTTCAGTTGTGGAGTTTCTAGTTGTGGAGTTTCTAGTTGTGGAGTTTCTAGTTGCAGAGTTTCTAGTTGCGGAGTTTCTAGTTGTGGAGTTTCTAGTTGCGGAGTTTCTAGTTGCGGAGTTTCAAGTTGTGGAGTTTCTAGTTGTGGAGTTTCTAGTTGTGGAATTTCTAGTTGTGGAGTTTCTAGCTGTGGAGTTTCTAGTTTTGGAGTTTCTAGTTGCGGAGTTTCTAGTTGTGGAGTTTCTAGTTGTGGAGTTTCTAGTTGTGGAGCTTTTAGTTGAGGAGTCTCTAGTTGTTGAGTCTCTAGTTGTGGAGTTCTAGTTGTGGAGTTCTAGTTGTGGAGTTTCTAGTTGTGGAGCTTCAAGTTGTGGAGTTTCCAGTTGTGGAGTTTCTAGTTGTGGAGTTTGTAGTTGTGGAGTATCTAGTTGTGGGCTTTCAAGTTGTGGAGTTTCTAGTTGTGGAGTTTCTAGTTGCGGAGTTTCTAGTTGCGGAGTCTGTAGTTGTGGAGTTTCTAGTTGTGGAATTTCTAGTTACGGAGTTTCTAGTTGTGGAGCTTTTAGTTGAGGAGTCTCTAGTTGTTGAGTCTCTAGTTGTGGAGTTTCTAGTTGCAGAGTTTCTAGTTGTGGAGTTTCTAGTTGCGGAGTCTCTAGTTGTGGAGTCTCTAGTTGTGGAGTTTCTAGTTGTGGAGTTTCTAGTTGCGGAGTTTCTAGTTGTGGAGTTTCTAGCTGTGGAGTTTCTAGTTGCGGAGTTTCTAGTTGTCGAGTTTCTAGTTGTGGAGTTTCTAGTTGCGGAGTTTCTAGTTGCGGAGTTTTTAGTTGCGGAGTTTCTGGTTGTGGAGTTTCTAGTTGTGGAGTCTGTAGTTGTGGAGTATATAGTTGTGGTGTTTCAAGTTGTGGAGTTTCTAGTTGTGGAGTTTCTAGTTGTTGAGTTTCTAGTTGTTGAGTTTCTAGTTGCCGAGTTTCTAGTTGCGAAGTCTCAAGTTGTAGAGTTTCTAGCTGTGGAGTTTCTAGTTGCGGAGTTTCTAGTTGTGGAGTTTCTAGTTGTGGAGCTTCTAGTTGTGGGGTTCGTAGTTGTGGGGTTCGTAGTTGTGGAGTTTCTAGTTGCGGAGTTTCTAGTTGTGGAGTTTCTAGTTGTGGAGTTTCTAGTTGTGGAGTTTCTAGTTGTGGAGCTTTTAGTTGAGGAGTCTCTAGTTGTTGAGTCTCTAGTTGTGGAAGTTCTAGTTGTGGAGTTTCTAGTTGCGGAGTTTCTAGTTGTGGAGTTTCTAGTTGCGGAGTTTCTAGTTGTGGAGTTTCTAGTTGTGAGTTTCTAGTTGTGGAGTTTCTAGTTGTCGAGTTTCTAGTTGTGAAGTTTCTAGTTGTGGAGTTTCCAGTTGTGGAGTTTCTAGTTGTGGAGTTTCTAGTTGTGGAGTTTCAAGTTGTGGAGTTTCTAGTTGTGGAGTTTCTGGTTGTGGAGTTTCTAGTTGCCGAGTTTCTAGTTGCGAAGTCTCAAGTTGTGGAGTTTCTAGCTGTGGAGATTCTAGTTGCGGAGCTTCTAGTTGCGGAGTTTCTAGTTGTGGAGTTTCTAGTTGTGGAATTTGTAGTTGTGGAGTATCTAGTTGTGGTGTTTCAAGTTGTGGAGTTTCTAGTTGTGGAGTTCTAGTTGTGGAGTTTCTAGTTGCGGAGTTTCTAGTTGCAGAGTTTCTAGTTGTGGAGTTTCTAGTTGTGGAGTTTCTAGTTGGGGAGTTTCTAGTTGTGGAGTTTGTAGTTGTGGAGTATCTAGTTGTGGAGTTTCAAGTTGTGGAGTTTCTAGTTGTGGATTTTGAAGTTGTAGAGTTCCTAGTTGCGGAGTGTCTAGTTGGGGAGTTTCTAGTTGCGGAGTTTTCTAGTTGCGGAGTCTGTAGTTGTGGAGTTGCTAGTTGTGGAGTTTCTAGTTGTGGATTTTCTAGCTGTGGAGTTTCCAGTTGTGGAATTTCTAGTTGTGGAGTGTCTAGTTGTGGAGTTTCAAGTTGTGGAGTTTCTAGTTGCGGAGTCTCTAGTTGTAGAGTTTCTAGTTGCGGAGTTTCTAGCTGTGGAGATTCTAGTGGCGGAGTCTCTAGTTGTGCAGTCTCTAGTTGTGGAGTCTGTAGTTGTGGAGTTTCTAGTTGTGGAGTTTCTAGTTGTGGAGCTTTTAGTTGAGGAGTCTCTAGTTGTTGAGTTTCTAGTTGTGGAAGTTCTAGTTGTGGAGTTTCTAGTTGCGGAGTTTCTGGTTGTGGAGTTTCTAGTTGGCGGAGGTTCTCTAGTTGTGGAGTTTCTAGTTGTGGGTTCGTAGGTGTGGAGTTTTGTGTCGATTTTCTAGTTGTGAAGTCTCTTAGTTGTGGGTTTCTAGTTGTGGAGTTTCTAGTTGCGAAGTCTCAAGTTGTGGAGTTTATAGTTTGTGGAGTTTCTAGTTGTGGAGACTTTAGTTGTGGGGTTCGTATCTTGTGGGGTTCGTAGTTGTGGAGTTTCTAGTTGCGGAGTTTCTCGTTGTGAAGTTTGTAGTTGTGGAGTTTCTAGTTGTGGAGTTTCTAGTGGGAGTTCTAGTTGCCGAGTTTTTTAGTTGCGACGTATCAGGTCGTGGATTTTTTAGTGTGGAGTTTCTCGTTGCGAGCTTCTAGTTTTCTGTTGCGAAGTAGTTCATTAGGTGGGTTCGCTGTGGAGTTTCTAGTTTGGCGTTTCTAGTTGTGGGTTTTAGTGTTTCTAGTTGTGGATTTCTAGTTGGGAGTTGTAGTTGTGGAGTTTCTCGTGTGGAGTTTCTAGTTGTGAGTTTCTAATTGTGGAGTTTCTAGTTGCGGAGTTTCTAGTTGCGGAGTTTCATTGTGGAGCTTCAAGTTGTTGAGTTTCTAGTTGTGTAGTTTCTAGTTGTGCATTTATCAGGTGTGATTTCTAGTTGTGGAGAGTCTAGTTTGTCGGGTTTCTAGTTGCGGAGTTTCTAGTTGTGGAGTTCTAGTGAGAGTTTTAGTTGAGGTTAGTTCTAGTTGTTGAGTGGCTTGTAAATTCTAGTTGTGGAGTTTCTGGTTGCTAAGTTGTAAGTTTTCTAGTTTGCGAGTTCTAGTTGTGGAGTTTAATAGTTGCGGAGTTTCTAGTTGTGAGTTTCTAGTGTGGAGTTTAATTGGAGTCTTAGTTTGGAGTTTTCTAGTGTGGAGTTTGCTATAGTTGTGGAGTTGCTTCAGTTGCGAGTTCTAGTGGAGTTTCTAGTTGTGGAGTTTCTAGTTGTGCAAGTCTCTAGTTGTGAGTTTCTAGTTGTGAAGTTTATAGTTGTGGAGTTTCTAGCTGTGGAGTTTCTAGTTGCGGAGTTTCTAGTTGCAGAGTTTCTAGTTGCGGAGTTTCTAGTTGCAGAGTTTCTAGTTGTGGAGTTTCTAGTTGGGGAGTTTCTAGTTGCAGAGTTTCTAGTTGTGGAGTTTCTAGTTGTGGAGTTTTAGTTGTGGAGTTTCAAGTTGTGGAATTTATAGGTGTGGAGTTTCTAGTTGTTGAGTGTCTAGTTGTGGAGTTTCTAGCTGTGGAGTTTCTAGTGGTTGAGTTTCCAGTTGACGAGTTTCTATTCGCGAAGTCTCAAGTTGTGGAGTTCTAGTTGCGGAGTCTCTAGTTGTGCAGTCTCTAGTTTTGGAGTCTCTAGTTGTGGAGTTTCTGGTTGTGGAGTTTTCTAGTAGTGGAGTTTCTAGTTGTGGAGTTCTAGTTGCGGAGTTTCTAGTTGCAGAGTTTCTAGTTGTAGAGTTTCTAGTTGTGAGTTTCTAGTTGTGAGTTTCTAGTTGTGGAATTTCTAGTTGTGGAGTTTCTAGTTGTGGAGTTTCAAGTTGTGGAGTTTCTAGTTGCGGAGTTTTCTAGTGTGGAGTTTCTAGTGTGGAGTTTCTAGTTGTGGAGCTTTTAGTTGAGGAGTCTCTAGTTGTGGAGTTTCTAGTTGTGGAGTTTCTAGTTGTGGAGTTTTTAGTTGCGGAGTTTCTGGTTGTGGAGTTTCTAGTTGCGGAGTTTCTAGTTGTGGAATTTGTAGTTGTGGAGTTTTTAGTTGTGGAGTTTCAAGTTGTGGAATTTATAGGTGTGGAGTTTCTAGTTGTGGAGTTTGTAGTTGTGGAGTATCTATTTGTTGGGTTTCAACTTGTGGAGTTTCTAGTTGTGGAGTTTCTGGTTGTTGGGTTTCTAGCTGCCGAGTTTCCAGTTGCGAAGTCTCAAGTTGTGGAGTTTCTAGCTGTGAAAATTCTAGTTGCGGAGCTTCTAGTTGCGGAGTTCTAGTTGTGGAGTTTCTAGTTGTGGAGTTTTAGTTGTGGAGTTTCTAGTTGCGGAGTTTCTAGTTGTGGACTTTCTAGCTGTGGAGTTTCCAGTTGTGGAGTTTCTAGTTGTGGAGTTTCTAGTTGTGGAGTTTCTAGTTGTGGATTTTCTAGCTGTGGAGTTTCTATTTGCGGAGTTTCTAGTTGCAGAGTTTCTAGTTGTGGATTTTCTAGCTGTGGAATTTCTGGTTGCAGAGTTTTTAGTTGCGGTGTTTCTAGTTGTGGAGTTTCTAGTTGTTGAGTTTCTAGTTGCCGAGTTCTTTAGTTGCGAAGTCTCAAGTTGTAGAGTTTCTAGCTGTGGAGTTTCTAGTTGCGGAGTTTCTAGTTGTGGAGTTCTAGTTGTGGAGTTTTAGTTGTGGAGTCTCTAGTTGTGGAGTTTCTAGTTGTGGAGTGTCTACTTGTGGAGTTTCTAGTTGTGGAGTTTCTATTTGCGGAGTTTCTAGTTGTGGATTTCTAGTTGTGGAGTTTGTAGTTGTGGAGTATCTAGTTGCAGAGTTCCTAGTTTTGGAGTATCTAGTTGCGGAGTCTCTAGTTGTTGAGTTTCTAGTTGTGGAGTTTCTAGTTGCGGAGTTTCTAGTTGCAGAGTTTCTAGTTGTGGATTTTCTAGCTGTGGAATTTCTGGTTGCAGAGTTTTTAGTTGCGGTGTTTCTAGTTGTGGAGTTTCTAGTTGTTGAGTTTCTAGTTGCCGAGTTCTTTAGTTGCGAAGTCTCAAGTTGTAGAGTTTCTAGCTGTGGAGTTTCTAGTTGCGGAGTTTCTAGTTGCGGAGTTTCTAGTTGTGGAGTTTTAGTTGTGGAGTCTCTAGTTGTGGAGTTTCTAGTTGTGGAATTTGTAGTTGTGGAGTATATAGTTGTGGTGTTTCAAGTTGTGGAGTTTCTAGCTGTGGAGTTTCTAGTTGCAGGGTTTCTAGTTTCGGAGTTTCTAGCTGTGGAGTTTCTAGTTGCGGAGTCTCTAGTTGTGCAGTCTCTGGTTTTAGAGTCTCTGGTTGTGGAGTTTCTAGTTGTGGAGTTTCTAGTTGCGAAGTGTCTAGTTATGGAGTTGTAAAGTTTCTAGTTGTGGAGTTTCTAGTTGCGGAGTTGTCAAGTTAGCTGTGGAGTTCAAGTTGCGGTAAGTCTCTGTTAGTGCAGGTCATCTAGTTGTGGAGTCTCCTGGCTGTGAGTTTCTAGTTGCGGAGTTTCTAGTTGGTGGAAGTTTCCTAGTGGGGAGTCCCGCAAGTTGTGGAGGTTCTAGTTGTGGAGTTTCTAGTTGCGAAGTTTCAAGTTGTGGAGTGTCTAGTGTTGTGGAGTTTCTAGTTGGTGGGAGGTTCTAGTTGTGGGGTTCATATTGGGGGTTCGTTAGTGGGCAGTTTCTAGTTGGGAGTCGCGACTTGTGAAGTGTCCATTGATGGTGTTTTGCTAGCTGTGGAGTGTGCTTGTTGCGGAGTATTCTAGATGCACAGTTTCCTAGTCATGCGGAGTTTTCTAGTTTTTGGAGGATTCTAGTGGCGGAGTGTTCTAGTTGCGGATTCCAGTTGGGGAGTTTCTAGTTGTGGATTTTCTAGGTTGTGAAGTTTCTTAGTTGTGGATTTCTAGCTGTGGAATTCTGGTTGCAGAGTGTTTAGGTGCGGTGTTTCTAGTTGTGGAGTTTCGAGTTGTGGAGTTTTCTAGTTGCCGGAGTTTCTAGTTGTGGAGTTTCAAGTTGTGGAGTCTGTAGTTGTGGAGTTGCTAGTTGTGGAGTTTCTAGCTGTGGAGTTTCTAGCTGTGGAGTTTCAAGTTGTGGAGTTTCTAGTTGTGGAGTTTCTAGTTGTGGAGTCTCTGGCTGTGGAGTTTCTAGTGTGGAGTTTCTAGTTGTGGATTTTCTAGCTGTGGAATTTCTGGTTGCAGAGTTTTTAGTTGCGGAGTTTCTAGTTGTGAGTTTCTAGTTGTGGAGTTTCTAGTTGCCGAGTTCTTTAGTTGCGAAGTCTCAAGTTGTAGAGTTTCTAGCTGTGGAGTTTCTAGTTGTGGAGTTTCTAGTTGTGGAGTTTTCTAGTAGTGGAGTTTCTAGTTGTGGAGTTTCTAGTTGCGAAGTTTCAAGTTGTGGAGTTTCTAGTTGTGGAGTTTCAAGTTGTGGAGTTTTAGTTGTGGAGTTTCAAGTTGTGGAGTTTCTAGTTGTGGAGTTTCTAGCTGTGGAGTTTCTAGTTGCGGAGTTTCCAGTTGTGGAGTTTCTAGTTGCGGAGTTTGAAGTTGTGGAGTTTCTAGTGTGGAGTTTCTAGTTGTGGAGTTTCTAGTTGTGGAGTTTTAGTTGTGGAGTTTCTAGCTGTGGAGTTTCCAGTTGTGGAGTTTCTAGTTGTGAGTTTCTAGTTGTGGAAATTCTAGTTGTGGAGCTTCTAGTTGTGGAATTCGTAGTTGTGGAGTATCTAGTTGTGGTGTTTCAAGTAGTGAAGTTTCTAGCTGTGGAGTTTCTAGTTGCGGAGTTTCTAGTTGCAGAGTTTCTAGTTGCGGAGTTTTCTAGTTGTGGAGTTTCTAGTTGCGGAGTTTCTAGTTGCGGAGTTTCAAGTTGTGGAGTTTCTAGTTGTGGAGTTTCTAGTTGTGGAGTTTGTAGTTGTGGAGTATCTAGTTGTGGAGTTGCTAGTTGTGGAGTTTCTAGTGGTGGATTTTCTAGCTGTGGAGTTTCTAGTTGCGGAGTTTCTAGTTGCAGAGTTTTTAGTGGAGTTTCAGTTGTGGAGTTCTCTAGTTGTGGAGGTTCTAGTTGTGGAGTTTAGTGTTGTGGAGTTCTAGTTGTGGAGTTTCAGTTGTGGAGTTCTAGTTGGAGATTTTAGGAGTTTCTAGTTGTGGAGTTCTAGTGTGGAGTTTCTAGTTGCGGAGTTCTAGTTGGGAGTTTTAGTTGTGGAGTTTCTAGTTGCGGAGTTTCTAGTGTGGAGTTTCTAGTTGTGGATTTCTAGTTGTGGAGTTTCTAGTTGTGGAGTTTCTAGTTGTGGAGTCTTAGTTGTGGAGTTCTAGTTGTAGGTTTCAGTTGTGGAGTTCTAGTTGTGGAGTTTCTAGTTGTGAGATTTTAGTTGGGAGTTTCTAGTGGAGTTTCTAGTTTCGGAGTTTCTAGCTGTGGAGTTTCTAGTTGCGGAGTCTCTAGTTGTGCATCTCTGGTATTTACGAGCGCTGGTTTTGGATGGTTCTAGTGTGGATTTCTAGTATAGCGAAGTGTATTTATGGAGTTGTAAAGTTTCTAGTTGTGGAGTTTCTAGTTGCGGAGTTTCTAGCTGTGGAGTTTCAAGTTGCGGAGTCTCTAGTTGTGCAGTCTCTAGTTGTGGAGTCTCTGGCTGTGGAGTTTCTAGTTGTGGAGTTTCTAGTTGTGGAGTTTCTATTCGCGGAGTTTCTTGTTGCGGAGTTTCTAGTTGTGGATTTTCTGGCTGTGGAGTTTCTAGTTGCGGAGTTTCTAGTTGTGGAGTTTCTAGTTGTGGAGTCTCAAGTTGTGGAGTTTCTAGTTGTGGAGTTTCTAGTTGCGAAGTTTCAAGTTGTGGAGTTTCTAGTTGTGGAGTTTCTAGTTGTGGAGTTTCTAGTTGTGGGGTTCATAGTTGTGGGGTTCGTAGTTGTGCAGTTTCTAGTTGTGGAGTCTCTACTTGTGAAGTTTCCATTTGTGGTGTTTCTAGCTGTGGAGTTTCTAGTTGCGGAGTTTCTAGATGCACAGTTTCTAGTTGCGGAGTTTTCTAGTTGTGGAGATTCTAGTGGCGGAGTTTCTAGTTGCGGAGTTCCAAGTTGTGGAGTTTCTAGTTGTGGAGTTTCTAGTTGTGAAGTTTCTAGTTGTGGATTTTCTAGCTGTGGAATTTCTGGTTGCAGAGTTTTTAGTTGCGGTGGTTCTAGTTGTGGAGTTTCTAGTTGTGGAGTTTCTAGTTGCCGAGTTCTTTAGTTGCGAAGTCTCAAGTTGTAGAGTTTCTAGCTGTGGAGTTTCTAGTTGTGGAGTTTCTAGTTGTGGAGTTTCTAGTAGTTGAGTTTCTAGTTGTCGAGTTTCTAGTTGCGAAGTCTAAAGTCGTGGAGTTTCTAGCTGTGGAGTTTCTAGTTGCGGAGCTTCTAGTTAGGGAGTTTCTAGTTGCGGAGTTTCTAGTTGTGGATTTTGTAGTTGTGGGGTATATAGTTGTGGTGTTTCAAGTTGTGGAGTTTCTAGTTGCGGAGTTTCTAGTTGCAGAGTTTCTAGTTCCGGAGTTTTATAGTTGTGGAGTTTCTAGTTGCGGAGTTTAAAGTTGTGGAATTTATAGGTGTGGAGTTTCTAGTTGTGGAGTTTCTAGTTTTCGGGTTTCTAGTTACGGAGTTTCTAGTTGTGGAGTTTCTAGTTGTGGAGCTTTTAGTTGAGGAGTCTCTAGTTGTTGAGTTTCTAGTTGTGGAAGTTCTAGTTGTGGAGTTTCTAGTTGCGGAGTTTCTGGCTGTGGAGTTTCTAGTTGCGGAGTTTCTAGTTGTGGAGTTTCTAGTTGTGAGGTTCGTAGTTTTGGAGATTCTAGTGGCGGAGTCTCTAGTTGTGCAGTCTCTAGTTGTGGAGTCTGTAGTTGTGGAGTTTCTAGTTGCGGAGTTTGAAGTTGTGGAGTTTCTAGCTGTGGAGTTTCTAGTTGCAGGGTTTCTAGTTGCGGAGTTTTCTAGTTGTGGAGTTTCTAGTTGCGGAGTTTCTAGTTGTGGAGTTTCAAGTTGTGGAATATATAGGTGTGGAGTTTTCTAGTTGTGGAGTTCTAGTTGCGGAGTTTCTGGCTGTGGAGTTTCTAGTTGCGGAGTTTCTAGTTGTGGAGTGTTATAAATGTGGAATTTCTAGCTGTGGAGACTCTAGTTTGCGGAGTTTCTAGTTGCGGAGTTTCTAGTTGCGGAGTTTCAAGTTGTGGAGTTTCTGGTTGTGGAGTTTCAAGTTGTGGAATTTATAGGTGTGGAGTTTCTAGTTGTGGAGTTTCTAGTTTCGGGTTTCTAGTTACGGAGTTTCTAGTTGCGGAGTTTCTAGTTGTGCAGTTTTAGTTGTGGAGTCTCTAGTTGTGGAGTTTCTTGTTGTTGATTTTCTATCTGTGGAGTTTCTATTTGCGGAGTTTCTAGTTGCAGAGTTTCTAGTTGTGGATTTTCTAGCTGTGGAATTTCTGCTTGCAGAGTTTTTAGTTGCGGTGTTTCTAGTTGTGGAGTTTCTAGTTGTTGAGTTTGTAGTTGCCGAGTTCTTTAGTTGCGAAGTCTCAAGTTGTAGAGTTTCTAGCTGTGGAGTTTCTAGTTGCAGAGTTTCTAGTTGCGGAGTTTCTAGTTGTGGAGTGTCTACTTGTTGAGTTTCTAGTTGTGGAGTTTCTATTTGTTGTTTTTAGTTTTCGAGTTTGTAGTTGTAGATTTTCTGGTTGCAGAGTTCCTAGTTTTGGAGTATCTAGTTGCGGAGTCTCTAATTGTGCAGTCTCTAGTTTTGGAGTCTCTAGTTGTGGAGTTTCTGGTTGTGGAGTTTATAGTTGTGGAATTTCTAACTGTGGAGATTCTACTTGCGGAGTTTCTAGTTGCAGAGTTTCTAGTTGTGGAGTTTCTAGTTGTGGAGTTTTAGTTGTGGAGTTTAAAGTTGTGGAATTTATAGGTGTGGAGTTTCTAGTTGTGGAGTTTCTAGTTTTCGGGTTTCTAGTTACGGAGTTTCTAGTTGTGGAGTTTCTAGTTGTGGAGTTTCTAGTTGTGGAGCTTTTAGTTGAGTTGTGGAGCTCTAGTTGTGGAGTTTCTAGTTGTGGAGTGTCTACTTGTGGAGTTTCTAGTTGTGGAGTTTCTAGCTGTGGAGTTTCTAGTTGCAGGGTTTCTAGTTTCGGAGTTTTCTAGTTGTGGAGTTTCTAGTTGCGGAGTTTCTAGTTGCGGAGTTTCAAGTTGTGGAGTTTCTAGTTGTGGAGTTTCTAGTTGTGGAGTTTTTAGTTGTGGAGTTTCTAATTGTGGAGCTTCTTGATGGGGAGTTTCTAGTTGTGAAGTTTCTACAGGTTTTCTCGCTCAATTTATTCCAAGCGCCAGCCAAATTAATCTAGGCGCCAGTCAATTTAATCCAGCCGCCACTGAAATTAATCCAGGTGCCATTCATTTAATCCAAGTGCCACTGAAAGTAATCCAACCGCCAGCCGATTTAATCCGGACGCCAGTGAATTTAATCCTGATGACATTGTGACTTCAAAACGACCCAGAATTTTCGGGAATGCGTGGAGTGAATAGCTTTGGAGTGAATTTAACAGGGAAAAGCCATGAATGAGTCACTACATAGTGACACAATGCGACTCGCGCGACTTTATCACGCCTATCACCCGCGTAAGCACTATTCACACCTTCGACATGCATATCAAAGGCAACGCCGTCCACACAGTAATAACTTGATAATTATTAACCAGGCCAATGATCTCATCACGAGTGACTTAGGTGACGTCCTCACGCATATCACCCACGCACGCACTGTCTTAACCTTCGTGTCTCGTGTCTTATACATTATACATATCAAACGAAACGTGTTTGAGAGAGTAATATCTTGAACGCTGTCACAAGGCCCAGTGACGTCATCACTAGTGACTGGCGTGACGTCATCTCGCCTAAGACTCAGGCAAGCACTCTATAATGTCATCATCATCATCAGCCTGACTACGTCCACTGCAGGACAAAGGCCTCTCCCATGTTCCGCCAGTTAACCCGGTCCTGTGCTTGCTGCTTCCAATTTATACCCGCAAACTTCTTAATCTCATCTGCCCACCTAACCTTCTGTCTCCCCCTAACCCGCTTCCCTTCTCTGGGAATCCAGTCAGTTACCCTTAATGACCAGCGGTTATCCTGTCTACGCGCTACATGCCCTGCCCATGTCCATTTCTTCTTCTTGATTTCAGCTATGATATCCTCAACCCCCGTTTGTTCCCTAATCCACTCTGCTCTCTTCTTGTCTCTTAAGGTTACACCTACCATTTTTCTTTCCATTGCTCGCTGCGTCGTCCTCAATTTAAGCTGAACCCTCTTTGTAAGTCTCCAGGTTTCTGCTCCGTAGCTAAGTACCGGCAAGATACAGCTGTTATATACCTTCCTCTTGAGAGATAGTGGCAATCTACCTGTCATAATTTGAGAGTGCTTGCCGAATGTGCTCCACCCCATTCTTATTCTTCTAGTTACTTCAATCTCGTGGTTCGGCTCTGCGGTTATTACCTGCCCTAAGTAGACAAGTCTTTTACAAATTCAAGTGCACTATTACCTATCTCGAAGCGCTGCTCTTTGCCGAGGTTGTTGTACATTACTTTCGTTTTCTGCAGATTAATTTTAAGACCCACTTTTCTGCTCTCCTTGTCTAACTCCGTAATCATGAGTTGCAATTCGTCCCCCGAGTTACTCAGCAATGCAATGTCATCGGCGAACCGCAGGTTACTAAGGTATTCTCCATTGACTCTTATCCCTAACTGTTCCCATTCTAGGCTTCTGAAAACCTCCTGTAAGCACGCGGTAAACAGCATGGGGGAAATTGTGTCCCCCTGCCTTACACCCTTCTTGATTGATATTCTGTTGCTTTCTCTATGAAGCACTATGGTAGCAGTTGATCCCCTGTAGATTTCTTCCAGAATGTTTATATATACTTCATCTACGCCCTGATTCCGCAGTGTTTGCATGACGGCTGATATTTCTACTGAATCAAACGCCTTCTCGTAATCTATGAAGGCTATGTATAGTGGTTGGTTATACTCTGAGCATTTCTCTATTACCTGATTGATAGTATGAATGTGGTCAATTGTTGAGTAGCCTGTTCGAAATCCTGCTTGTTCCTTTGGTTGATTGAATTCTAATGTTTTCTTTATTCTGTTAGCAATTACCTTTGTAAATAGCTTGTATACTACAGAGAGCAAGCTGATCGGCCTGTAATTCTTCAAGTCCTTGTCATCTCCTTTCTTATGTATTAAGATGATGTTAGCGTTCTTCCAAGACTCTGGTACTCTTCCCGCCAGGAGACACCTCGTAAACAGGGTGGCTAATTTTTCTAACACAATCTGTCCTCCATCTTTCAGCAGATCTGATGTTACCTGATCCTCACCAGCAGCTTTGCCCCTTTGCATGCTCTCCAAAGCTTTTCTGACTTCTTCTATCATTACTGGTGGGGTGTAATCTGGGTTACTGCTAGTTCTTATAGTATTAAGGTCGTGGTTGTCTCGGCTACTGTACAGATTCCTGTAAAACTCCTCCGCTATCTTAACTATCCTATCCATATTGGTAGTTATTTTGCCTTCTTTGTCCCTTAGTGCATACATCCGACTTTTGCCTATCCCAAGTTTCCTCTTCAATGCTTTGACACTTCCTCCGTTTTTCAGAGCGTGTTCAATTCTCTCCATGTTATACCTTCTTACATCGCATACTTTACGTATATTAATCAACTTCGAAAGCTCTGCCAGTTCTATTTTGTCTGTTGTACTTGACACTTTCATAATTTGACGCTTCTTAATTAGGTTCTTCGTTTCCTGTGAAAGCTTGCCAGTGTCCTGTCTAACTACCCTGCCTCCAACTTCTACTGCACACTCCATAATGATACTCGTCAGATTATCATTCATTGTATCTACGCTAAGGTTGGTTTCCTCACTGAGAGCCGAGTACCTGTTCTGCAGTGACACTCTGAATTCCTGTGCTTTCCCTCTCAGTGCTAGCTGATTGATTGGCTTCTTGCGTATCAAGTTCTGTCGTTCCTTCTTCAAGTCTAGGCGAATTCGAGACCGTACCATTCTATGGTCACTGCATCGTACCTTGCCAATCACTTCCACATCCTGCACGATTCCAGGATGTGCACTCATTATAAAGTCTATTTCGTTCTTATTTTCGCCATTAGGGCTCCTCCATGTCCACTTGCGGTTTTCTCGTTTTCGGTAGAAGGTATTCAAAATCCGTAAATTATTGCGTTCTGCGAATTCTACTAGTAGCTCTCCTCTGGCGTTTCTAGTATCGATGCCATAATCTCCTACTGCCTGGTCTCCAGCCTGCTTCTTCCCTACCTTTGCATTAAAGTCGCCCATTACTATAGTATACTGTGTTTTTACCTTACTCATTGCCGATTCCACGTCTTCATAGAAGCTTTCAACTGAAGCGTCATCATGGCTGGATGTAGGCGCGTAAGCCTGTACTACCTTCATCTTGTATCTTTATTCAGTTTAATTACGATACCTACCACCCTTTCATTAATGCTATAGTATTCCTCTATGTTGCCAGCTATGTTTCTGTGAATGAGGAACCCCACTCCCAGTTCTCTTCTGTCTGCCAAGCCCCTGTAGCAAAGGACGTGCCCATTCTGTAGCACCGTATAGGCCTCATCTGTCCTCCTAACCTCACTGAGCCCTATTATATCCCATTTAACACCCTCTAGCTCCTCGAATAGTACAGCTAGACTTCCCTCACTAGATAAGGTTCTAGCGTTAAACGTTGCCAAGTTCAGGTTCCAATGGCGGCCTGTCCGGATCCAGAGATTCTTAGCACCCTCTGCTGCGTTGCAGATCTGACCGCCGCCGTGGTCAGTTGCTTCGCAGCTGCTGGGGACTGAGGGCCGTGAGTTATTTGACGTAATCATGTGGGAGGTAGTGGCCAGATACTGCACCAGGGTGGCCAATCCTTCTCTGGTGAGGGAGTGCGTTCTCGGCGGTGTTTGCCGGTGAGGCCGCACCCCAGGCCTCTTAATGCAGTTCTATCAACACGCGGATTTTTTTTTTTAATCCGGTTGGGAACTGCGCGGTACCGGGATTTGAACCACGGACCTCTTGCATGCGGGGCGGATGCTCTAACCACTACGCCATCGCCGCACTCTATAATGTGCCTTCATGCATATCAAACAAAACGTCTTTGAAAGGGTAATAACTTGAACGCTGGCACTAGGCCGCGTGACGTCATCACTAGTGACTCACGTGACGTCATTACGCCTATCACACGCACACGCAGTGTCCATACCTGTCTTCATGCATATCATGCCAAATGTCTTTGAGAGAGTAATAACTTGAACGCTGTCACAAGGCCCAGTGACGTCATCACTAGTGACTGGCGTGACGTCATCACGCCTATCACACACGCACGCGGTGTCCAAACCTGTCTTCATGCATATCAAACGAAATGTCTTTGAGAGAGTAATAACTTGAACGCTGTCACAAGGCCCAGTGACGTCATCACTAGTGACTGGCGTGACGTCATCACGCCTGACTCCCACGCACGCGGTGTCCTAACCTGTCTTCATGCATATCAAACGAAATGTCTTTGAGAGAGTAATAACTTGAACGCTGTCACAAGGCCCAGTGACGTCATCACTAGTGACTGGCGTGACGTCATCACGCCTATCACACACGCACGCGGTGTCCTAACCTGTCTTCATGCATATCAAACGAAATGTCTTTGAGAGAGTAATAACTTGAACGCTGTCACAAGGCCCAGTGACGTCATCACTAGTGACTGGCGTGACGTCATCATGCCTGACACCCACGCACGCGGTGTCCTAACCTGTCTTCATGCATATCAAACGAAACGTCTGTGAGAGAGTAATAACTTGAATGCTCTCACTAGGCCTAGCGACGTGAATACTAGTGACTCATGTGACGTCATCACGTCTATCACACACGCACGCGCTGTCCTAACCTGTTTTCATGTATATCGAACGAAACGTCTGTGAGAGAGCAATAATGTTATACTTATGACTCGGCCAACCGACTTGATCACTATTGACTCACGTGACGTCATCACGACTCACAGTCATGCAAGCACTCTCTAACGTGCTTTCATGAATATCAAACGAAACGTCATTGAGAGAACATTAACTTGAAGGCCGTTGCAGGCAGCGCCTGCTAGTAAAAAACTAACTTCTCGCGCTGCACAGCCGTTCACCAGCTAACCGGTATACGTAGGCACCAGATCGCGCGTTTCGAATTCAGTCAAAGGCGTCTTTACATGGCTTTTGTTTGACGTGACGCTTTTCTTGACTCGTGTAGATGCGATGGAAGCAACAGTACCTTCAAGCAGCAGTGTGGTACAACCCAACAACAGTGTCACATCGCTCGTGTTGAGGGCAGCGCTTCTCCTTCATTCAATTAATAGAAATAATGAAGTCGAAATGACAATTAAGCATTTTACAAACCATACTCAATTACGCAACATTCAACCGATACCCTCACCTCCCTGCGACACGTATACTCCAGCTCGTCGTGTAGGTAGATGTACGCGTCTTTTTTGTTGCTTCTCGTGTTTTGTAGGATGCCTTGAAAATGCGGGCAGCCAGGCCGCAATACTGTGAACGGACAGGCGTTCTACACTAAACAGGCACGCTTATTCCAAGCACATCTAACCTATAAGAAACGGCGTGGCGTAGAATGTAGAAAGGAAGGCACGAGTCAGCCACCGCATTGAATGGCGCATCAGCAAATGGCCAGTTGCAAATAGCAATAGTATGTATCTCAAGTATGGGGACTGCCCTCTATTACAACGGATTTGTTTCACAGGATAACCAGATGAAATAATTGTTGAGCCGAAGGAGTGGTAGACAAATCTTTTTGTAGCAAGCTTTGGAGCATGCAGACCGTGCGTCTTATGCTTGATTAAGGATATACAGTGTTATGACTATAGCCGAATTATATGCAAACGCCTGTTTCGTTTCTTGTGCTCAAATCGTGTCATTTTGACACGTGAGCACAAATTAGAAGGCGAGGAGAGCTTTTATAGTGCTTTTATAGGGCCTATATATACCTATTTCGGGCGTTGTAGCCTCAATTCGTATAGGTCCCTGTAAATGTCTGTTTTCAAAATCGATGCCTATATAAACGCTATTTAACCTGAAATTTTGCTTTCAAGTACCACTGAGCCCGGTATTCATGTTACCGGGCAAAATATAGGTTTCGGGACACTGTGTGGTGCAAACTACTCTTTATTTCACGAGTTACGTTTAGAACTGTCAAACTCAGAAGACATTTTAGCCAAGAGGGAGGTAGACTAGCCTCTACACATGTATACCATCCATGTCGCGTCGTCTGCTCAGCCTCTTTCCAGTGTGCGCTCAGATGCGTAGGGAGCAGGAGGTGCCTCTGTGCAGCGGCAGGAAGATGAAGAATGAATGCGAAACTGTGGAGAGTCATCAGGGGAAGTAAGGAAGTAGAGTGCAGATGAAAAAAGCAATATCTATGTAGTTTTTGTTTTTTGTTTGTCATTTACATGTGGTGCTTCACTGGGTCACCTGAAAATATTTATTTAGGCAGTGGAAAATGTTGCCTGCCCAATGAAAAGGTTTGTGTCACTAGAAATTTTAATTTGATCATTAGAAGCGGCGAAAGCTTAATCTCAGGAGGTGAGCTTGAAACCTTCGCCACTAACTCTAAGAAGACTTCGTAAGTCCAATTCCTTCCCCGCTATTGGTATGAAATTCACTCGGAGCTGGAGCATCGCACGACGTGCATGAGCACGTCATGCGCGCGTAACCTACACTCGCATGAGATGCCCATGTCAGCCCGTGCGTGCAAGCGGTGTTCTGCCGTCTCGATGTTCTTTTGTATTGTACTGCGAGTTTTTGTGGGATGGATCCCTATCTGCGCGCACGTTTGGAGAGGCTGGCTTGGATAACGTATCCTTACCCCGATACACAGCGTCACACCGCTGCATCTTCTGCTAGGGACGATACACCAAGACCACGCCCAGCGTTGTGAATGCTGGCCCCGACACAATGCGCAAACTGCGAGAACACCAACGCAAACAAAATGGAGGCACCTTAGTGTCGCGTCTCTCTCGATATGAAATACAAATAAATAAGGCGAATAGATTTCGCCTGTGTTTTCTAACATTTTTGTAAACTTTCATGCTTCTATTTAGGCAACAGTTTGTACAAATTACACACGTTGTCTCAAATAGTTCTCGCAGTGTCACGTACTACTTTGACATAGGCAGGACCATTCTATCACCTTCACCATGTTGGGGCGCACGCCCATGAGATGAAGGTGAAGCCGTGTTCAGTTTGGCCTATCACCTCTTTATGCCACGCGTAGTACTGGAAATCTCGGTAAATGAGATCTTGAGCGCTCAGTGCATTCATTCCTTTACGCTTCTCAAAACTCTTAAGTTTGTGTAACGACCCTTAAAGTGTTCACAGACAGAAGAAAAATTGAGCCTGTGTGGTTAGGCCAAGTTAATACGCCGCAAAAAAAAATCCTTCCTGGCGCCTGGCACTCTGACTATTTGCGCATGTATAGCCCTTCTTATGTATGGCACACAGAAAGAGACCCAGAAGCATATTTCTACGATGGTGCACACTTAACTGACCATGCTGAACTAGAAATGGAGAAACCGTATTCTGCGAACCCCGCGGAAAAACGCATGTTTATGCTAAATCATTACCCGTTTGTACAATTATAAACTAGAACATTTTTGCTTGCTTTCATGTTGTAGAGACTGATACCACACCTGATGATTGGAAAATTTGAGTTGTGTCAAAGATTATTCTGCCTATATTCACAATTTTGGAAGCCTGAAAGAGTGTTTTGACCACCTATTATTGGTGCCTAAATCCCGGTTTTTCAGTGCCTATAGAGCTGGCCTCTATAGTTACGACCTAACTGACATGTTTTCGCAACGCCGAAGCAAAGATGATGCCCGTTTAAAACATCTACCGTACCTCAAGAAAAAAATTGTTGTTCTGATAACGTCGAGCTCGTCAAATTGGTTATGAAATGGGTGATGAAAGAGAACAGGGGCAAGTCCGTGAGAAACAAAATTTATTATTATACAGGCAAAGCAATTTTCATAAACACGCACCCATAGATGTGCTGCTGAGCAGTGTTCTACATATCAAGGCAGTCGAGGGCAGCTTGTACAAAAGTGTAATTGTGCCTATCATAAGCGGCACAGTCCACACGCTGGATGTGCTGCATAGAGCGCCCCGCGGCCTCAACCAGCAGAGCACGGCGATGTTCTTTCTTGGAGATCCCTTCCTGTGTCGTGAGGAGATCATCCCTCCGCTCGCTTAGGAATCCCTTTACACCTGCCTTGAACTTTGAGAAGAGCTCCTCAATCGGATTGAAGAAAGGGCTGTATGGCGGTAGCCACTTGACTGTGTGGTCGCTTGCCGCGAGGACAGCCTGTTCGGCGCGGCGGTGCGCTGGTGCGTTGTCAAACAGGAACACTGCCTGTATTCCTGGTTCCTGCTGTGAAACTTTACTCGACACTTCTGCAAGAAAGTCGTTGAAGACAGCCCAGTGGACCTTGTCGGCAATTGTCCAGTGGAGAAGGCCATTTGCTGACATGCAGGCTATAACATTTACATTCGCCCCTTTCGCACTAGTTGACAAACGGCATGCTGGAGCACCTCGTTTCGCCCTACCGAAACTGCGCGAGCACAATACGTTGAAGTTGGTCTCGTCGATGTAGTATCGTGTTAGCGTAGTTCCCTCGCTCTGAAGACACTGGGCATATCGGCACCGCAGCTGTTTCACGTCGGCGCGATTTCTATCTACTGGGCTCGGGGTCAGCAGCTTCACCGAATAACCATGGCCATCGAGAAGCCGATCAATCGTCGACGTGCTCACTTCAATGTTAGACATCTCTTCTTTGAGAGCTCTCTTTATTTTTTCCAGTGTGAAGGATGGGTTTCCCTGTACGATTCGTTGCAAGGCGTCCACCACGTCCGGTCCAAATTTCCTAAAAATTTGCGAAATTTGCGAAATTTGCGAAGTTTGCAAATTTCCTCGACACTAGTGCGAAAGGGGCGAATGTAAATGTTATAGCCTGCGTGTCAGCAAATGGCCTTCTCCACTGGACAATTGCCGACAAGGTCCACTGGGCTGTCTTCAACGACTTTCTTGCAGAAGTGTCGAGTAAAGTTTCACAGCAGGAACCAGGAATACAGGCAGTGTTCCTGTTTGACAACGCACCAGCGCACCGCCGCGCCGAACAGGCTGTCCTCGCGGCAAGCGACCACACAGTCAAGTGGCTACCGCCATACAGCCTTTTCTTCAATCCGATTGAGGAGCTCTTCTCAAAGTTCAAGGCAGGTGTAAAGGGATTCCTAAGCGAGCGGAGGGATGATCTCCTCACGACACCGGAAGGGATCTCCAAGAAAGAACATCGCCGTGCTCTGCTGGTTGAGGCCGCGGGGCGCTCTATGCAGCACATCCAGCGTGTGGACTGTGCCGCTTATGATAGGCACAATTACACTTTTGTACAAGCTGCCCTCGACTGCCTTGATATGTAGAACACTGCTCAGCAGCACATCTATGGGTGCGTGTTTATGAAAATTGCTTTGCCTGTATAATAATAAATTTTGTTTCTCACGGACTTGCCCCTGTTCTCTTTCATCACCCATTTCATAACCAATTTGACGAGCTCAACGTTATCAGAACAACAATTTTTTTCTTGAGGTACGGTAGATGTTTTAAACGGGCATCATCTTTGCTTCGGCGTTGCGAAAACATGTCAGGTAGGTCGTAACAATAGAGGCCAGCTCTATAGGCACTGAAAAACCGGGATTTAGGCACCAATAATAGGTGGTCAAAACACTCTTTCAGGCTTCCTAAATTGTGAATATAGGCAGAATAATTTTTGACAAAACTTAAATTTTCTAATCAACAGGTGTGGTATCTGTCTCTACAACATGAAAGCAAGCAAAAATGTTCTAGTTTATAATTGTACAAACGGGTAATCATTTAGCAAAAACATGCGTTTTTCCACGGGGTTCGCAGAATACGGTCTCTCCATTTCTGGTTCAGCATGGTCAGTTAAGTGTGCACCATCGTAGAAATATGCTTCTGGGTCTCTTTCTGTGTGCCATAGCTGAGAAGGGCTATACATGCGCAAATAGTCAGAGTGCCAGGCGCCAGGAAGGATTTTTTTTTGCGGCGTATTAATTTGGCCTAACCACACAGGCTCAATTTTGCTTCTGTCTGTGAACACTTTAAGGGTCGTTACACAAACTTAAGAGTTTTGAGAAGCGTAAAAGAATGAATGCACTGAGCGCTCAAGATCTCATTTACCAAGATTTTCAGTACTACGCATGGCATAAAGAGGTGATAGGCCAAACTGAACACGGCTTCACCTTCATCTCATGGGCGTGCGTCCCAACATGGTGAAGGTGATAGAATGGTCCTGCCTATGTCAAAGTAGTACGTGACACGGCGAGAACTATTTGAGACAACGTGTGTAATTTGTACAAACTGTTGCCTAAATAGAAGCATGAAAGTTTACAAAAATGTTAGAACACACAGGCGAAATCTATTCGCCTTATTTATTTAATTTCGTATCGAGAGAGACGCGACACTAAGGTGCCTCCATTTTGTTTGCGTTGGTGTTCTCGCAGTTTGCGCATTGTGTCGGGGCCAGCAATCACAACGCTGGGCGTGGTTTTGGTGTATCGTCCCTAGCAGAAGATGCAGCGGTGTGACGCTGTGTATCGGGGTAAGGATACGTTATCCAAGCCAGCCTCTCCAAACGTGCGCGCAGATAGGGATCCATCCCACAAAAACTCGCAGTACAATACAAAAGAACATCGAGACGGCAGAACACCGCTTGCACGCGCGGGCTGACATGGGCATCTCATGCGAGTGTAGGTTACGCACGCATGACGTGCTCATGCACGTCGTGCGATGCTCCAGCTCCGAGTGAATTTCATACCAATAGCGGGGAAGGAATTGGACTTACGAAGTCTTCTTAGAGTTAGTGGCGAAGGTTTCAAGCTCACCTCTTGAGATTAAGCTTTCGCCGCTTCTAATGATCAAATTAAAATTTCTAGTGACACAAACCTTTTCATTGGGCAGGCAACATTTTCCACTGCCTAAATAAATATTTTCAGGTGACCCAGTGAAGCACCACATGTAAATGACAAACAAAAAACAAAAACTACATAGATATTGCTTTTTTCATCTGCACTCTACTTCCTTACTTCCCCTGATGACTCTCCACAGTTTCGCATTCATTCTTCATCTTCCTGCCGCTGCACAGAGGCACCTCCTGCTCTCTACGCATCTGAGCGCACACTGGAAAAAGGCTGAGCACACGACGCGACATGGATGGTATACATGTGTAGAGGCTAGTCTACCTCCCTCTTGGCTAAAATGCCTTCTGAGTTTGACAGTTCTAAACGTAGCTCGTGAAATAAAGAGTAGTTTGCACCACACAGCGTCCCGAAACCTATATTTTGCCCGGTAACATGAATACCGGGCTCAGTGGTATCTGAAAGCAAAATTTCAGGTTATATAGCGTTTATATAGGCATCGATTTGGAAAACAGACATTTACAGGCACCTATACGAATTGAGGCTACAACGCCCGAAATAGGTATATATATAGGCACTATAAAAGCACTATAAAAGCTCTCCTCGCCCTCTAATTTGTGCTCACGTGTCAAAATGACACGATATGAGCACAAGAAACGAAACAGGCGTTTGCATATAATTCGGCTATAGTCATAACACTGTATATCCTTATTCAAGCATAAGACGCACGGTCTGCCTGCTCCAAAGCTTGCTACAAAAAGATTTGTCTACCACTCCTTCGGCTCAACAATTATTTCATCTGGTTATCCTGTGAAACAAATCCGTTGTAATAGAGGGCAGTCCCCATACTTGAGATACATACTATTGCTATTTGCAACTGGCCATTTGCTGATGCGCCATTCAATACGGTGGCTGACTCGTGCCTTCTTTCTACATTCTACGCCACGCCGTTTCTTATAGGTTAGTGTGCTTGGAATAAGCGTGCCTGTTTAGTGTAGAACGCCTGTCCGTTCACAGTATTGCGGCCTGGCTGCCCGCATTTTCAAGGCATTCTACGAAACACGAGAAGCAACAAAAAAGACGCGTACTTCTCCCCACACGACGAGCTGGAGTAAACGTGTTGCAGGGTGGCGAGGGTATTGGTTGAATGTTGCGTAATTGAGTATGGTTTGTAAAATGCTTAACTGTCATTTCAACTTCATTATTTCTATTTATTGAATGAAGGAGAAGCGCTGCCCTCAACGGGCGATGTGACACTGTTGTTGGGTTGTACCACACTGCTGCTTGAAGGTACTGTTGCTTCCATCGCATCTACACGAGTCAAGAAAAGCGTCACGTCAAACAAAAGCCATGTAAAGACGCCTTTGACTGAATTCGAAACGCGCGCTCTGGTGCCTACGTATACCGGTTAGCTGGTGAACGGCTGTGCAGCGCGAGAAGTTAGTTTTTTACTAGCAGGCGCTGCCTGCAACGGCCTTCAAGTTAATGTTCTCTCAATGACGTTTCGTTTGATATTCATGAAAGCACGTTAGAGAGTGCTTGCATGACTGTTAGTCGTGATGACGTCACGTGAGTCAATAGTGATCAAGTCGGTTGGCCGAGTCATAAGTATAACATTATTGCTCTCTCACAGACGTTTCGTTCGATATACATGAAAACAGGTTAGGACAGCGCGTGCGTGTATGATAGACGTGATGACGTCACATGAGTCACTAGTATTCACGTCGCTAGGCCTAGTGAGAGCATTCAAGTTATTACTCTCTCACAGACGTTTCGTTTGATATGCATGAAGACAGGTTAGGACACCGCGTGCGTGGGTGTCAGGCATGATGACGTCACGCCAGTCACTAGTGATGACGTCACTGGGCCTTGTGACAGCGTTCAAGTTATTACTCTCTCAAACACGTTTCGTTTGATATGTATGAATTCAGATTAGACGCTGCGTGCGTGGGTGTCAAACACGATGACGTCACACGAGTCACTAGTGATCACGTCACTCTGCCGATTGACAGCGTTCTATTTATTAGCCTCTCGAAGACGATGATGGCAGGTTAGACATTGCGTGCGTGGGTGATAGGCGTGATGACGTCACCTAAATCACAAGTGATCAAGTGAGTTGGCCGAGTCATAGGTAACACGTTATCGCTCTCTCAAAGACGTTTCGTTTGGTATGCATGTCGGTAGGCGAGTAAATTACGTGTGCGGGTGATATTTGTGATGACGCCCCTGAGGAACTGGTTATCAGGTGACTTGGCCGAGTTTTAGATATCAAGATCCCGCCCTTTCAAAGACGTTTCATTTGATATGCATGACGGAAGGTTAAGACGATAGTTATAGCGCGAGAACAAAACGACGACACACAGTCAAGAATGACACGAAAGACACGAGACACGAAGGTTAAGACAGTGCGTGCGTGGGTGATATGCGTGAGGACGTCACCTAAGTCACTCGTGATGAGATCATTGGCCTGGTTAATAATTATCAAGTTATTACTGTGTGGACGGCGTTGCCTTTGATATGCATGTCGAAGGTGTGAATAGTGCTTACGCGGGTGATAGGCGTAATAAAGTCGCGCGAGTCGCATTGTGTCAGTATGTAGTGACTCATTCATGGCTTTTCCCTGTTAAATTCACTCCAAAGCTATTCACTCCACGCATTCCCGAAAATTCTGGGTCGTTTTGAAGTCACAATGTCATCAGGATTAAATTCACTGGCGTCCGGATTAAATCGGCTGGCGGTTGGATTAATTTCAGTGGCACTTGGATTAAAATGAATGGCACCTGGATTAATTTCAGTGGCGGCTGGATTAAATTGACTGGCGCCTAGATTAATTTGGCTGGCGCTTGGATTAAATTGAGCGGGAAAACCTGTAGTTGTGGATTTTCGAGTTGTGGAGTTTCTAGTTGCGAAGTTTCTAGTTGGGGAGTTTCTACTTGAGTTTATAGTTGCGGATTTTCTAGTTGCAGAGTTTTAAGTTGTCGAGTTTCTAGTTGCAAAGTCTCTAGTTGTGGAGTTTCTAGTTGCGGAGTTTCTAGCTGTGGAGTTTCTAGTTGCGGAGTCTCTAGTTGTGCAGTCTCTGGTTTTGGAGTCTCTGGTTGTGGAGTTTCTAGTTGTGGAGTTTCTAGCTGTGGAGTTTCAAGTTGCGGAGTCTCTAGTTGTGCAGTCTCTAGCTGTGGAGTCTCTGGCTGTGGAGTTTCTAGTTGTGGAGTTTCTAGTTGTGGAGTTTCTATTTGCTGAGTTTCTTGTTGCGGAGTTTCTAGTTGTGGATTTTCTGGCTGTGGAGTTTCTAGTTGCGGAGTTTCTAGTTGTGGAGTTTCTAGTTGTGAGGTTTGTAGTTGTTGAGTTTCTAGTTTTCGAGTTTCTAGTTGTGGAGTCTCTAGTTGTGGAGTTTCTAGTTGTGGAGTTTCTAGTTGCGAAGTCTCAAGTTGTTGAGTTTCTAGTTGTGGAGTTTCTAGTTGTGGGGTTCGTAGTTGTGGGGTTCGTAGTTGTGCAGTTTCTAGTTGTGGAGTATCTACTTGTGGAGTTTCCATTTGTGGTGTTTCTAGCTGTGGAGTTTCTAGTTGCGGAGTTTCTAGATGCAGAGTTTCTAGTTGCGGAGTTTTCTAGTTGTGGAGATTCTAGTGGCGGAGTTTCTAGTTGCGGAGTTCCAAGTTGTGGAGTTTCTAGTTGTGGAGTTTCTAGTTGTGGAATTTGTAGTTGTGGAGTATATAGCTGTGGTGTTTCAAGTTGTGGAGTTTCTAGTGGCGGAGTTTCTAGTTGCAGAGTTTCTAGTTGCGGAGTTTTCTAGTTGTGGAGTTTCTAGTTGCGGAGTTTCTAGTTGTGGAGCTTCAAGTTGTGGAGTTTCTAGTTGTGGAGTTTCTAGTTGTGGAGTTTGTAGTTGTGGAGTATCTAGTTGTGGGCTTTCAAGTTGTGGAGTTTCTAGTTGTGGAGTTTCTAGTTGCGGAGTTTTCTAGTTGCGGAGTCTGTAGTTGTGGAGTTTCTAGTTGTGGAATTTCTAGTTACGGAGTTTCTAGTTGTGGAGCTTTTAGTTGAGGAGTCTCTAGTTGTTGAGTCTCTAGTTGTGGAATTTCTAGTTGTGGAGTTTCTAGTTGTGGAGTTTCTAGTTGTGGAATTTCAAGTTGTGGAGTCTCTAGTGGCGGAGTGAGTTTCTAGTTGCGGAGTTTCTGTTTGTGGAGTTTCTAGTTGCGGAGCCAGTAGTTGTGGAGTTTCTAGTTGTGGAGTTTCTAGTGTTTGAATTTCTAGTTGCCGAGTTCTTTAGTTGCGAAGTCTCAAGTTGTGGAGTTTCTAGCTGTGAAGTTTCTAGTTGCGGAGTTTCTAGTTGCGGAGTTTCTAGTTGTGGAGTTTTTAGTTGAGGAGTCTCTAGTTGTGGGGTCTCTAGTTGTGGAGTTTCTAGTTGTGGAGTGTCTACTTGTGGAGTTTCTAGTTGTGGAGTTTCTAGTTGTGGAGTTTCTAGTCGTGGAGTCTGTAGTTGTGGAGTAGCTATTTGTTGGGTTTCAAGTTATGGAGTTTTTGGCTGTGGAGTTTCTAGTTGTGGAGTTTCTAGTTGTTGAGTTTCTAGTTGCCGAGTTTCTAGTTGCGAAGTCTCAAGTCGTGGAGTTTCTAGCTGCGGAGTTTCTAGTTGCGGAGCTTCTAGTGGCGGAGTTTCTAGTTGTGGAATTTGTAGTTGTGGAGTATCTAGTTTTGGTGTTTCAAGTTGTGGAGTTTCTAGCTGTGGAGTTTCTAGTTGCGGAGTTTCTAGTTGCAGAGTTTCTAGTTGCGGAGTTTCTAGTTGCGGAGTTTCTAGTTGTGGAGTTTCTAGTTGCGGAGTTTTCTAGTTGCGGAGTCTGTAGTTGTGGAGTTTCTAGTTGTGGAATTTCTAGTTACGGAGTTTCTAGTTGTGGAGCTTTTAGTTGAGGAGTCTCTAGTTGTTGAGTCTCTAGTTGTGGAATTTCTAGTTGTGGAGTTTCTAGTTGTGGAGTTTCTAGTTGTGGAATTTCAAGTTGCAGGGTTTCTAGTTTCGGAGTTTTCTAGTTGTGGAGTTTCTAGTGCGGAGTTTCTAGTTGGTAGTGGAGTTTCTAGTTGTGAGGTTTGTAGTTGTTGAGTTTCTAGTTTTCGAGTTTCTAGTTGTGGAGTCTCTAGTTGTGGAGTTTCTAGTTGTGAAGTTTCTAGTTGCGAAGTCTCAAGTTGTTGAGTTTCTAGTTGTGGAGTTTCTAGTTGTGGGGTTCGTAGTTGTGGGGTTCGTAGTTGTGCAGTTTCTAGTTGTGGAGTATCTACTTGTGGAGTTTCCATTTGTGGTGTTTCTAGCTGTGGAGTTTCTAGTTGCGGAGTTTCTAGATGCAGAGTTTCTAGTTGCGGAGTTTTCTAGTTGTGGAGATTCTAGTGGCGGAGTTTCTAGTTGCGGAGTTCCAAGTTGTGGAGTTTCTAGTTGTGGAGTTTCTAGTTGTGGAATTTGTAGTTGTGGAGTATATAGCTGTGGTGTTTCAAGTTGTGGAATTTCTAGTGGCGGAGTTTCTAGTTGTGGAGTTTCTAGTTGCGGATTTTCTAGTTGTGGAGTTTCTAGTTGCGGAGTTTCTAGTTGCGGAGCTTCAAGTTGTGGAGTTTCTAGTTGTGGAGTTTCTAGTTGTGGAGTTTGTAGTTGTGGAGTATCTAGTTGTGGGCTTTCAAGTTGTGGAGTTTCTAGTTGTGGAGTTTCTAGTTGCGGAGTTTTCTAGTTGCGGAGTCTGTAGTTGTGGAGTTTCTAGTTGTGGAATTTCTAGTTACGGAGTTTCTAGTTGTGGAGCTTTTAGTTGAGGAGTCTCTAGTTGTTGAGTCTCTAGTTGTGGAATTTCTAGTTGTGGAGTTTCTAGTTGTGGAGTTTCTAGTTGTGGAATTTCAAGTTGTGGAGTCTCTAGTGGCGGAGTGAGTTTCTAGTTGCGGAGTTTCTGTTTGTGGAGTTTCTAGTTGCGGAGCCAGTAGTTGTGGAGTTTCTAGTTGTGGAGTTTCTAGTGTTTGAATTTCTAGTTGCCGAGTTCTTTAGTTGCGAAGTCTCAAGTTGTGGAGTTTCTAGCTGTGAAGTTTCTAGTTGCGGAGTTTCTAGTTGCGGAGTTTCTAGTTGTGGAGTTTTTAGTTGAGGAGTCTCTAGTTGTGGGGTCTCTAGTTGTGGAGTTTCTAGTTGTGGAGTGTCTACTTGTGGAGTTTCTAGTTGTGGAGTTTCTAGTTGTGGAGTTTCTAGTCGTGGAGTCTGTAGTTGTGGAGTAGCTATTTGTTGGGTTTCAAGTTATGGAGTTTTTGGCTGTGGAGTTTCTAGTTGTGGAGTTTCTAGTTGTTGAGTTTCTAGTTGCCGAGTTTCTAGTTGCGAAGTCTCAAGTCGTGGAGTTTCTAGCTGCGGAGTTTCTAGTTGCGGAGCTTCTAGTGGCGGAGTTTCTAGTTGTGGAATTTGTAGTTGTGGAGTATCTAGTTTTGGTGTTTCAAGTTGTGGAGTTTCTAGCTGTGGAGTTTCTAGTTGCGGAGTTTCTAGTTGCAGAGTTTCTAGTTGCGGAGTTTCTAGTTGCGGAGTTTCTAGTTGTGGAGTTTCTAGTTGCGGAGTTTTCTAGTTGCGGAGTCTGTAGTTGTGGAGTTTCTAGTTGTGGAATTTCTAGTTACGGAGTTTCTAGTTGTGGAGCTTTTAGTTGAGGAGTCTCTAGTTGTTGAGTCTCTAGTTGTGGAATTTCTAGTTGTGGAGTTTCTAGTTGTGGAGTTTCTAGTTGTGGAATTTCAAGTTGCAGGGTTTCTAGTTTCGGAGTTTTCTAGTTGTGGAGTTTCTAGTTGCGGAGTTTCTAGTTGCGGAGTTTCTAGTTGTGGAGTTTCTAGCTGTGGAGTTTCTAGTTGCAGGGTTTCTAGTTTCGGAGTTTTCTAGTTGTGGAGTTTCTAGTTGCGGAGTTTCTAGTTGCGGAGTTTCAAGTTGTGGAGTTTCTAGTTGTGGAGTTTCTAGTTGTGGAGTTTTTAGTTGTGGAGTTTCTAATTGTGGAGCTTCTTGATGGGGAGTTTCTAGTTGTGAAGTTTCTAGTTGTGGATTTTCGAGTTGTGGAGTTTCTAGTTGCGAAGTTTCTAGTTGGGGAGTTTCTACTTGAGTTTATAGTTGCGGATTTTCTAGTTGCAGAGTTTTAAGTTGTCGAGTTTCTAGTTGCAAAGTCTCTAGTTGTGGAGTTTCTAGTTGCGGAGTTTCTAGCTGTGGAGTTTCTAGTTGCGGAGTCTCTAGTTGTGCAGTCTCTGGTTTTGGAGTCTCTGGTTGTGGAGTTTCTAGTTGTGGAGTTTCTAGCTGTAGAGTTTCAAGTTGCGGAGTCTCTAGTTGTGCAGTTCTAGTGTGGAGTCTCTGGCTGTGGAGTTTCTAGTTGTGGATTTCTAGTTGTGGAGTTTTCTAGTTGCGTGGAGTTTCTTGTTGGCGGAGTTTCTAGTTGTGGATTTCTGGCTTGGAGTTCTAGTTGCGATTTCTAGTTGTGAGTTTCTAGTTGTAGGTGTTGCGTTGATTGAGGTTTCTAGTTTTTCGAGTTTCTAGTTGTGGAGTCTCTATGTTGGAGTTTCTAGTTTGTGCAGTTTCTTAGTTGCAAGTTGCGAAGTTTCTAGTTGCGGAGTTTCTAGTTGTGAGTTTCTAGTTGTGGATTTCTAGTTGCAGAGTTTCTAGTTGCAGAGTTTCTAGTTGTGGAGTTCTAGTTGCGGAGTTCTAGTTGCGGAGTTTCTAGTTGCGGAGTCTCTAGTTGTGCAGTCTCTAGTTGTTGAGTTTCTAGTTGTGAAGTTTCTAGTTGTGGGTTTCTAGTTGTGGAGTTCTAGTTGCGGAGTTTCTAGTTGCGGAGTTTCTAGTTGTGGAGTTTCTAGTGGTGGAGTTTCTAGTTGCGGAGTTTCCAGTTGTGGAGTTTCTAGTTGTGGAGTTTCTAGTTGTGGAGTTTCTAGTTTTCGAGTTTCTAGTTGCGGAGTTTCTAGTTGTGGAGTGTCTAGTTGTGGAGCTTTTAGTTGAGGAGTCTCTAGTTGTTGAGTCTCTAGTTGTGGAATTTCTAGTTGTGGAGTTTCTAGTTGCAGAGTTTCTTGTTGTGGAGTTTCTAGATGTGGAGTTTCTAGTTGTGGAGTTTCTGGCTGTGGAGTTTCCAGTTGCGGAGTTTCTAGTTGTGGAGTTTCTAGTTGTGAGGTTCGTAGTTGTGGAGTTTCTAGTGGTGGAGTTTCTAGTTGTGGAGTCTCTAGTTGTGGAGTTTCTAGTTGTGGAGTTTCTAGTTGCGAACTCTCAAGTTGTGGAGTTTGTAGTTGCGACGTTCTAGTTCGCAGAGTTTCTAGTTGTGGAGATTCTAGTTGCCGAATTTCTTGGTGGCGAAGTCTCAAGTGTGTTGGAGTTTGTAGCTGTTGGACTGTTCCAGTTGCCAGCGGTTTCTAGTTGTCGAGTTTCTAGTTGTGGAGTTTCTAGTTGTGGAGTTTCTTGTTGTGGAGTTTCTAGTTGTGAAGTTTCTAGTTGTGGATTTTCTAGTTGCGGAGTTTCTAGTTGCGAAGTTTCTAGTTGGGGAGTTTCTAGTTGTGGAATTTGTAGTTGTGGAGTTTCTAGTTGCAGAGTTTCAAGTTGTCGAGTTTCTAGTTGCGGAGTCTCTAGTTGTGGAGTTTCTAGTTGCGGAGTTTCTAGCTGTGGAGTTTCTAGTTGCGGAGTCTCTAGTTGTGCAGTCTCTAGTTTTGGAGTCTCTAGTTGTGGAGTTTCTAGTTGTGGAGTTTCTAGTTGTGGAGTTTTAGTTGTGGAGTTTATAGTTGTGGAGTTTCTAGTTGTTGAGTTTCTAGTTGTGGGGTTTCTAGTTGTGGAATTTCTAGTTGTGGAGTTTCTAGTTATGGAGTTTCTAGTTGTGGAGTTTCTAGTTGTGGAGTTTCTTGTTGTGGAGTTTCTAGTTGCGGAGTTTCTAGTTGCGGAGTTTCCAGTTGGGGAGTTTCTACTTGGGTTTATAGTTGTTGATTTGCTAGTTGCAGAGTTTCGAGTTGCGGAGTTTCCAGTTGGGGAGTTTCTACTTGGGTTTATAGTTGTTGATTTGCTAGTTGCAGAGTTTCGAGTTGCGGAGTTTCTAGTTGTGGATTTTCTAGCTGTGGAGTTCTAGTTGCGGAGTTTCTAGTTGTGGAGTTTCTAGTTTTGAGGTTGTAGTTGTTGAGTTTCTAGTTTTGAGGTTCTAGTTGTGGAGTTTCTAGTTTTGAGGTTTCTAGTTGTGGAGGTTTCTAGTTTTCGAGTTCTTGTTGTGGAGTCTCTAGTTGTGGAGTTTCTAGTTGTGGAGTTTCTAGTTGCGAAGTCTCAAGTTGTTGAGTTTCTAGTTGTGGAGTTTCTAGTTGTGAAGTTTTAGTTGTGGAGTTTCAAGTTGTGGAATTCATAGGTGTGGAGTTTCTAGCTGTGGAGTTTATAGTTTTCGAGTTTCTAGTTACGGAGTTTCTAGTTGTGGAGTTTTTAGTTGTGGAGCTTTTAGTTGAGGAGTCGCTAGTTGTTGAGTCTCTAGTTGTGGAAGTTCTAGGTGTGGAGTTTCTAGTTGCGGAGTTTCTTGTTGCGGAGTTTCTAGATGTGGAGTTTCTAGTTGTGGAGTTTCTGGCTGTGGAGTTTCTAGTTGCGGAGTTTTCTAGTTGTGGAGATTGTAGTGGCGGAGTTTCTAGTTGCGGAGTTCCAAGTTGTGGAGTTTCTAGTTGTGGAGCTTCTAGTTCTGGGGTTCGTAGTTGTGGGATTCGTAGTTGTGCAGTTTCTAGTTTTGCAGTCTCTAGTTGTGGAGTTTCCAGTTGTGGAGTTTCTAGCTGTGGAGTTTCTAGTTGCGGAGTTTCTAGTTGCAGAGTTTCTAGTTGTGGAGTTTTCTAGTTGTGGAGATTCTAGTGGCGGAGTTTCTAGTTGCGGAGTTTCAAGTTGTGGAGTTTCTCGTTGTGGAGTTTCTAGTTGTGGATTTTCTAGCTGTGGAGTTTCTAGTTGCGAAGTTTTTAGTTGCGGAGTTTCTGGTTGTGGAGTTTCTAGTTGTGGAGTCTGTAGTTGTGGAGTATCTATTTGTTGGGTTTCAAGTTGTGGAGTTTCTAGTTGTGGAGTTTCTAGTTGTTGAGTTTCTAGTAGTTGAGTTTCTAGTTGCCGAGTTTCTAGTTGCGAAATCTCAAGTCGTGGAGTTTCTAGCTGTGGAGTTTCTAGTTGCGGAGCTTCTAGTTGCGGAGTTTCTAGTTGTGGAGCTTCTAGTTCTGGGGTTCGTTGTTGTGGGGTTCGTAGTTGTGCAGTTTCTAGTTTTGGAGTCTCTAGTTGTGGAGTTTCCAGTTGTGGAGTTTCTAGCTGTGGAGTTTCTAGTTGCGGAGTTTCTAGTTGCAGAGTTTCTAGTTGTGGATTTTGTAGTTGTGGAGTATATAGTTGTGGTGTTTCAAGTTGTGGAGTTTCTAGTTGCGGAGTTTCTAGTTGCAGAGTTTCTAGTTCCGGAGTTTTCTAGTTGTGGAGTTTCTAGTTGCGGAGTTTCTAGTTGTGGAGCTTCAAGTTGTGGAGTTTCTAGTTGTGGAGTTTCTAGTTATGGAGTTTGTAGTTGCCGAGTTTTCTAGTTGCGCAATCTCAAGTCGTGGAGTTTTCTAGCTATGGAGTTTCTAGTTGCCGAGTTTCTAGTTGCAGAGTTTCTAGTTGTGGATTTTGTAGTTGTGGAGTATATAGTTGTGGTGTTTAAGTTGTGGAGTTTCTAGTTGCGGAGTTTCTAGTTGCAGAGTTTATAGTTCCGGAGTTTTTCTAGTTGTGGAGTTTCTAGTTGCGGAGTTTCAAGTTGTGGAGTTTCAAGTTGTGGAGTCTCAAGTTGTGGAGTTTCTAGTTGTGGAGTTTGTAGTTGTGGAGTTTCTAGTTGCGGAGTTTCCAGTTGTGGAGTTTCTAGTTGTGGAATTTGTAGTTGTGGATTATCTAGTTGTGGAGTTTCTAGCTGTGGAGTTTCTAGTTGCGGAGTCTGTAGTTGTGGAGTTTCTAGTTGCGGAGTTTCTAGTTGTGGAGTTTCTAGTTGTGGAGTCTCTAGTTGTGGAGTCTCTAGTTGTGGAGTTTCTAGTTGTGGAGTTTCTAGTTGTGGAGTTTCTATTTGCGGAGTTTCTAGTTGCGGAGTTTCTAGTTGTGGATTTTCTAGCTGTGGAGTTTCTAGTTGCGGAGTTCTAGTTGTGGAGTTTCTAGTTGTGAAGTTTCTAGTTGTGGAGTTTCTAGTTGTGGAGTTTCTAGTTGTGGAGTCTCTAGTTGTGGAGTTTCTAGTTGTGGAGTTTCTAGTTGCGAAGTCTCAAGTTGTGGAGTTTCTAGTTGTGGAGTTTCTAGTTGCGGAGTTTCTAGTTGTGGAGTTTCCAGTTGTGGAGTTTCTAGTTGTGGAGTTTCTAGTTGTGGAGTTTCTAGTTTG
>NW_023612949.1:0-52758 GCF_013339725.1 Rhipicephalus microplus
AGCGCGCTAGCCAGTTGCGCCACGGAGACCGTCCTGCTCCACTTCCTCACCATCGGAACATATCTTCAAAGCTATACGCCCAAAGAAAAAAAAGCGCCGCCACGACCGGGTGGGCTCGAACCTCCGATCTTTCGGGTAACAGCCGATCGTGCTAGCCAATTGCGCCACGGAGACAGTTCTGCTCCACTCTCACCACCATCAGAACATATCTTCAAAGCTATCAGCCCAAGAAAAAAAAGCGCCGCACCACCACCGGGTGGGCTCGAACCTCCAACCGTTCGGTTAACGGCCGATCGCGCTAGCCAATTGCGCCACGGAGACAGTCGTGCTCCACTCTCACCACCGTCAGAACATATCTTCAAAGCTATCAGCGCAAAGGAAAAAGCACACACCACTCCCGGGAGGGCTCGAACTTCATCTTTCGGTTACAGCCGCGATCGCGCTAGCTAATTGCGCCACGGAGACAATCCTGCTCCACTCTCACCACCATCAGAACTTTCTTCAGAGCTATCAGCCACAAAGAAAAAAAGCGCCCGCACCACCACCGGGTGGGCTTCAATCTCCAACCTTTCGGTTAACAGCCGAGCGCGCTAGCCGTTGCGCCACGGGAGACAGTCCTGCTCCACTCTCCCTCACCATCGGAACATATCTTCAAAGCTATACGCCCAAAGAAAAAAAAGCGCCGCACCACCACCGGGTGGGCTCGAACCTCGGCCTTCGGTTAACAGGCGATTGCGCTAAGCCAATTGCGCCAGGGAGACAGTCGTGCTCCACTCTCACCACCATCAGATATATCTTCAAAGCTATCAGCGCAAAGAAAAAAAGCGCCGCACCACCACCGGGTGGGCTCGAACCTCTATATCTTTCGGTTTAGAGGCCGATCGCGCTAGCCAATTGCGCCACGGAGACAGTCGTGCTCCACTCTCACAACCATCAGAACATATCTTCAAAGCTATCAGCGCAAAGAAAAAAAGCGCCGCACCACCACCGGGTGAGCTCGAACCTCCGACCTTTCGTTAACAGCCGATCGTGCTAGCCAATTGCGCCACGGAGACAGTCCTGCTCCACTCTCACCACCATCGGAACATTTCTCAGAGCTATCAGCCCAAAGAAAAAAGCGCCGCACCACCACCGGCGGGCTCGAACCTCCAACTTTCCGTTAATAGCCTATAGCGCAAGCCAATAGCGCCACGGAACGTCCTGCTCCACTCTCTCACCCCATCAGAACATATCTTCAAAGCTATCTGCCCACAGAAAAAAAAGCGCCGCACCACCACCGGTGGGCTCGAACCTCCAACCTTTCGGTATAACGCCGATCGCGCTAGCCCATTGCGCCATGGAACAGTAGTGTTCCACTCTCACCACCGTCAGAACATATCTTCAATGCTATCAGCGCAAAGAAAAAAGCAACACACTGTCCCGGGAGGGCTCGAAACCCACCCTTTCGTTAACAGCCGATCGCGCTAGCCAATTGCGCCACAGGAGACAGTCCTGCTCCACTCTCACCACCATCAGAACATAACTTCAAAGCTATCAGCCCAAAGAAAAAAAAAAAGCGCCGCACCACCACCGGGTTGGCTCCAAACTCCAACCTTTCGGTTAACAGGCGATCGCGCTAGCCAATTGCGCCACGGAGACAGTTCTGCTCCACTCTCACCACCATCAGAACATATCTCAAAGCTATCAGCCCAAAGAAAAAAAAAGCGCCGCACCACCACCGGGTGGGCTCGAACCTCCAAGCTTTCGGTTAACAGGCCGATGGCGCTAGCCAACTGCGCCACAGAGACAGTCGTGCTCCACCTCTCACCACCATCAGAACATTTCTTCAGAGCTATTACCCCAAAGAAAAAAAAGCGCCGCACCACCACCGGGTGGACTCGAAACTCCAACCTTTCGGTTAACAGCCGATCGCGCTAGCCAATTGCGCCACGAAGACAGTTCAGCTCCACTCTCACCACCATCAGAACATATCTTCAAAGCTATCAGCCCAAAGAAAAAAAAAGCGCCGCCCCACCGCCGGGTGGGTTCGAACATCCAAGTTTTCGGTTAAAAGCCGATCGCGCTAGCCAAATGCGCCACGGAGATAGTCCTGCTCCACTCTCACCACCATCAGAACATATCTTCAGAGCTATCAGCCCAAAGAAAAAAAGCGCCGCACCACCACCGGCTGGGCTCGAACCTCCAACCGTTCGGTTAACGGCCGATCGCGCTAGCCAATTGCGCCACGGAGACAGTCGTGCTCCACTCTCACCACCGTCAGAACATATCTTCAAAGCTATCAGCGCAAAGAAAAAAAGCGCCACACCACCACCGGGTGGGCTTCAAACTCCAACCTTTCGGTTAACAGCCGAGCGCGCTAGCCAGTTGCGCCACGGAGACAGTAGTGTTCCACTCTCACCACCGTCAGAACATATCTTCAAAGCTATCAGCGCAAAGAAAAAAGCAACACACCTGTCCCGGGAGGGCTCGAAACCCCACCCTTTCGGTTAACAGCCGATCGCGCTAGCCAATTGCGCCACGGAGACAGTCCTGCTCCAGTCTCACCACCATCAGAACATAACTTCAAACCTATCAGCGCAAAGAAAAAGCAACACACCACTCCCGGGAGGGCTCGAAACTTCATCCTTTCGGTTAACAGCCGATCGCGCTAGCTAATTGCGCCACGGAGACAATCCTGCTCCACTGTCACCACCATCAGGACATAACTTCAAAGCTATCAGCCCAAAGAAAAAAAAGCGCCACACCACCACCGGGTGGGCTCGAACCTCCAACCGTTCGGTTAACGGCCGATCGCGCTAGCCAATTGCGCCACGGAGACAGTCGTGCTCCACTCTCACCACCGTCAGAACATATCTTCAAAGCTATCAGCGCAAGGAAAAAAGCAACACACCCCTCCCGGGAGGGCTCGAACCTCCAACTTTTCGGTTAACAGCCGATCGCGCTAGCCAATTGCGCGACGGAGACAGTCCTGCTCCACTCACACCACCGTCAGAACATTTCTTCAGAGCTATCAGCCCAAAGAAAAAAAGCGCCGCACCACCACCGGGTGGGCTTCAAACTCCAACCTCTCGGTTAACAGCCGAGCGCGCTAGCCAGTTGCGCCACGGAGACAGTCCTGCTCCACTCTCCTCACCATCGGAACATATCTTCAAAGCTATACGCCCAAAGAAAAAAAGCGCCGCACCACCACCGGGTGGGCTCGAACCTCCGACCTTTCGGGTAACAGCCGATCGTGCTAGCCAATTGCGCCACGGAGACAGTTCTGCTCCACTCTCACCACCATCAGAACATATCTTCAAAGCTATCAGCCCAAAGAAAAAAAAGCGCCGCACCACCACCGGGTGGGCTCGAACCTCCAACCGTTCGGTTAACGGCCGATCGCGCTAGCCAATTGCGCCACGGAGACAGTCGTGCTCCACTCTCACCACCGTCAGAACATATCTTCAAAGCTATCAGCGCAAAGGAAAAGCAACACACCACTCCCGGGAGGGCTCGAAACTTCATCCTTTCGGTTAACAGCCGATCGCGCTAGCTAATTGCGCCACGGAGACAATCCTGTTCCACTCTCACCACCATCAGAACATAACTTCTAAGCTATCAGCCCAGAGAAGAAAAAGCGCCGCACCACCACCGGGTGGGCTCGAAACTCCAACCTTTCGGTTAACAGCCGATCGCGCTAGCCAATTGCGCCACGGGGACAGTTCTGCTCCACTCTCACCACCATCAGAACATATCTTCAAAGCTATCAGCCCAAAGAAAAAAAAGCGCCGCACCACAGCCGGGTGGGTTCGAACATCCAAGTTTTCGGTTAAAAGCCGATCGCGCTAGCCAATTGCGCCACGGAGATAGTCCTGCTCCACTCTCACCACCGTCAGAACATTTCTTCAGAGCTATCAGCCCAAAGAAAAAAAGCGCCGCACCACCACCGGGTGGGCTTCAAACTCCAACCTTTCGGTTAACAGCCGAGCGCGCTAGCCAATTGCACCACGGAGACAGTCGTGCCCCACTTTCACCACAATCAGAACATATCTTCAAAGCTATACGCCCAAAGAAAAAAAAGCGCCGCACCACCACCGGGTGGGCTCGAACCTCCTACCTTTCGGTTAACAGCCGATCGCGCTATCCAATTGCGCCACGGAGACAGTCCTGCTCCACTCTCACCACCATCAGAACATATCTTCAAAGCTATCAGCCCACAGAAAAAAAAGCGCCACACCACCATCGGGTGGGCTCGAACCTCCAACCTTTCGGCTAACAGCTGATCGCGCTAGCCAATTGCGCCACGGAGACAGTCGTGCTCCACTCTCACCACCATCAGAACATTTCTTCAGAGCTATTACCCCAAAGAAAAAAAAGCGCCGCACCACCACCGGGTGGGCTCGAACCTCCTACCTTTCGGTTACCAGCCAATCGCGCTAGCCAATTGCGCCACGGAGACAGTCGTGCTCCACTCTCACCACCGTAAGAACATATCTTCAAAGCTATCAGCGCAAAGAAAAAAAAGCGCCGCACCACCACCGGGTGGGCTTGAGCCTCCAACTTTTCGGTTAACAGCCGATCGCGCTAGCCGATTGCGGCACGGAGACAGTCCAGCTCCACTATCACCACCATCAGAACATATCTTCAAAGCTATCAGCCCACAAAAAAAAGCGCCACACCACCATCGGGTGGGCTCGAACCTCCAACCTTTCGGCTAACAGCTGATCGCGCTAGCCAATTGCGCCACGGAGACAGTCGTGCTCCACTCTCACCACCGTCAGAACCTTTCTTCAGAGCTATCAGCCCAAAGAAATAAAAGCGCCGCGCCACCACCGGGTGCGCTTGAACCTCCAACCTTGCGGTTAACAGCCGATCACGTTCGCCAATTGCACCACGGAGACAGTCGTGCCCCACTTTCACCACAATCAGAACATATCTTTAAAGCTATCAGCGCAAAGAAAAAGCAACACACCACTCCCGGGAGGGCTCGAAACTTCATCCTTTCGGTTAACAGCCGATCGCGCTAGCTAATAGCGCCACGGATACAATCCTGCTCTACTGTCACCACCATCAGGACATAACTTTAAAGCTATCAGCCCAAAGAAGAAAAAGCGCCACACCACCACCGGGTGGGCTCGAACCTCCAACCGTTCGGTTAACGGCCGATCGCGCTAGCCAATTGCGCCACGGAGACAGTCGTGCTCCACTCTCACCACCGTCAGAACATATCTTCAAAGCTATCAGCGCAAAGAAAAAAGCAACACACCCCTCCCGGGAGGGCTTGAACCTCCAACTTTTCGGTTAACAGCCGATCGCGCCAGCCAATTGCGCCACGGGGACAGTTCTGCTCCACTCTCACTCTCACCAACATCAGAACATATCTTCAAAGCTATCAGCCCAAAGAAAAAAAAGCGCCGCACCACCGCCGGGTGGGTTCGAACATCCAAGTTTTCGGTTAAAAGCCGATCGCGCTAGCCAATTGCGCCACGGAGATAGTCCTGCTCCACTCTCACCACCATCAGAACATATCTTCAAAGCTATCAGCCCAAAGAAAAAAAAGCGCCGCACCACCACCGGGTGGGCTCGAACCTCCAACCGTTCGGTTAACGGCCGATCGCGCTAGCCAATTGCGCCACGGAGACAGTCGTGCTCCACTCTCACCACCGTCAGAACATATCTTCAAAGCTATCAGCCCAAAGAAAAAAAGCGCCGCACCACCACCGGGTTGGCTCCAAACTCCAACCTTTCGGTTAACAGGCGATCGCGCTAGCCAATTGCGCCACGGAGACAGTTCTGCTCCACTCTCACCACCATCAGAACATATCCTCAAAGCTATCAGCCCAAAGAAAAAAAAAGCGCCGCACCACCACCGGGTGGGCTCGAACCTCCAAGCTTTCGGTTAACAGCCGATGGCGCTAGCCAACTGCCCCACAGAGACAGTCGTGCTCCACTCTCACCACCATCAGAACATATCTTCAAAGCTATCAGCGCAAAGAAAAAAAAAGCGCCGCACCACCACCGGGTGGGCTCGAACCTCCAACTTTTCGGTTAACAGCCGATCGCGCAAGCCGATTGCGGCACGGAGACAGTCCTGCTCCACTCTCACCACCACCAGAACATATCTTCAATAATTGATTTGATTGATATGTGGGGTTTAACGTCCCAAAAGCACCATATGATTATGAGAGATGCCGTAGTGGAGGGCTCCGGAAATTTCGACCACCTGGGGTTCTTTAACGTGCGCCCAAATCTGAGCACACGGGCCTACAACATTTCCGCCTCCATCGGAAATGCAGCCGCCGCAGAACATATCTTCAAAGCTATCAGCCCACAGAAAAAAAAGCGCCACACCACCATCGGGTTGGCTCGAACCTCCAACCTTTCGGCTAACAGCTGATCGCGCTAGCCAATTGCGCCACGGAGACAGTCCTGCTCCACTCTCACCACCGTCAGAACATTTCTTCAGAGCTATCAGCCCAAAGAAAAAAAGCGCCGCACCACCACCGGGTGGGCTTCAAACTCCAACCTTTCGGTTAACAGCCGAGCGCGCTAGCCAGTTGCGCCACGGAGACAGTCCTGCTCCACTCTCCTCACCATCGGAACATATCTTCAAAGCTATACGCCCAAAGAAAAAAAAGCGCCGCACCACCACCGGGTGGGCTCGAACCTCGGACCTTTCGGTTAACAGCCGATTGCGCTAGCCAATTGCGCCACGGAGACAGTCCTGCTCCACTCTCACCACCATCAGAACATATCTTCAAAGCTATCAGCCCAAAGAAAAAAAGCGCCGCACCACCACCGGGTGGGCTCGAACCTCCAACCTTTCGGTTAACAGCCGATCGCGCTAGCCAATTGCGCCAGGGAGACAGTCGTGCTCCACTCTCACCACCATCAGAACATATCTTCAAAGCTATCAGCGCAAAGGAAAAAAAGCGCCGCACCACCACCGGGTGGGCTCGAACCTCTATATCTTTTCGGTTTCGAGCCGATCGCGCTAGCCAATTGCGCCATGGAGACAGTCGTGCTCCACTCTCACCACCATCAGAACATATCTTCAAAGCTATCAGCGCAAAGAAAAAAAGCGCCGCACCACCACCGGGTGAGCTCGAACCTCCGACCTTTCGGTTAACAGCCGATCGTGCTAACCAATTGCGCCACGGAGACAGTCCTGCTCCACTCTCACCACCATCGGAACATTTCTTCAGAGCTATCAGCCCAAAGAAAAAAAGCGCCGCACCACCACCGGGCGGGCTCGAACCTCCAACCTTTCCGTTAATAGCCGATAGCGCAAGCCAATAGCGCCACGGAGACAGTCCTGCTCCACTCTCACCACCATCAGAACATATCTTCAAAGCTATCTGCCCACAGAAAAAAAGCGCCGCACCACCACCGGGTGGGCTCGAACCTCCAACCTTTCGGTTAACAGCCGATCGTGCTAGCCCATTGCGCCATGGAGACAGTAGTGTTCTACTCTCACCACCGTCAGAACATATCTTCAAAGCTATCAGCGCAAAGAAAAAAGCAACACACCTGTCCCGGGAGGGCTCGAAACCCCACCCTTTCGGTTAACAGCCGATCACGCTAGCCAATTGCGCCACGGAGACAGTCCTGCTCCACTCTCACCACCATCAGAACATAACTTCAAAGCTATCAGCCCAAAGAAAAAAAGCGCCGCACCACCACCGGGTTGGCTCCAAACTCCAACCTTTCGGTTAACAGGCGATCGCACTAGCCAATTGCGCCACGGAGACAGTTCTGCTCCACTCTCACCACCATCAGAACATATCCTCAAAGCTATCCGCCCAAAGAAAAAAAAGCGCCGCACCACCACCGGGTGGGCTCGAACCTCCAAGCTTTCGGTTAACAGCCGATGGCGCTAGCCAACTGCGCCACAGAGACAGTCGTGCTCCACTCTCACCACCATCAGAACATATCTTCAAAGCTATCAGCGCAAAGAAAAAAAAGCGCCGCACCACCACCGGGTGGGCTCGAACCTCCAACTTTTCGGTTAACAGCCGATCGCGCAAGCCGATTGCGGCACGGAGACAGTCCTGCTCCACTCTCACCACCATCAGAACATATCTTCAATAATTGATTTGATTGATATGTGGGGTTTAACGTCCCAAAAGCACCATATGATTATGAGAGATGCCGTAGTGGAGGGCTCCGGAAATTTCGACCACCTGGGGTTCTTTAACGTGCGCCCAAATCTGAGCACACGGGCCTACAACATTTCCGCCTCCATCGGAAATGCAGCCGCCGCAGAACATATCTTCAAAGCTATCAGCCCACAGAAAAAAAAGCGCCACACCACCAACGGGTTGGCTCGAACCTCAAACCTTTCGGCTAACAGCTGATCGCGCTAGCCAATCGCGCCACGGAGACAGTCGTGCTCCACTCTCACCACCGTCAGAACATTCCATCAAAGCTATCATCCCAAAGAAAAAAAAGCACCGCGCCACCGCCGGGTGGGCTTGAACCTCCAACCTTGCGGTTAACAGCCGATCACGCTAGCCAATTGCGCCACGGAGACAGTCGTGCCCCACTTTCACCACCATCAGAACATATCTTTAAAGCTATCAGCGCAAAGAAAAAAGCAACACACCACTCCCGGGAGGGCTGGAAACTTCATCCTTTCGGTTAACAGCCGATCGCGCTAGCTAATTGCGCCACGGAGACAGTCCTGCTCCACTCTCACCACCGTCAGAACATAACTTCAAAGCTATCAGCCCAAAGAAAAAAAGCGCCGCACCACCACCGGGTAAGCTCGAACCTCCAACCGTTCGGTTAACGGCTGATCGCGCTAGCCAATTGCGCCACGGAGACAGTCGTGCTCCACTCTCACCACCGTCAGAACATATCTTCAAAGCTATCAGCGCAAAGAAAAAAGCAACACTCCCCTCCCGGGAGGGCTTGAACCTCCAACTTTTCGGTTAACAGCCGATCGCGCCAGCCAATTGCGCCACGGGGACAGTTCTGCTCCACTCTCACTCTCACCACCATCAGAACATATCTTCAAAGCTATCAGCCCAAAGAAAAAAAAGCGCCGCATCCACTGCCGGGTGGGTTCGAACATCCAAGTTTTCGGTTAAAAGCCGATCGCGCTAGCCAATTGCGCCACGGAGATAGTCGTGCTCCACTCTCAACACCATCAGAACATAACTTCAAACCTATCAGCCCAAAGAAAAAAAGCGCCGCACCACCACCGGGTTGGCTCCAAACTCCAACCTTTCGGTTAACAGCCGATCGCGCTAGCCAATTGCGCCACGGAGACAGTTCTGCTCCACTCTCACCACCATCAGAACATATCTTCAAAGCTATCAGCCCAAAGAAAAAAAAGCGCCGCACCACCACCGGGAGGGCTCGAACCTCCAACTTTTCGGTTAACAGCCGATCGCGCTAGCCAATTGCGCCACGGAGACAGTCCTGCTCCACTCTCACCACCGTCAGAACATTCCTTCAGAGCTATCAGCCCAAAGAAAAAAAGCGCCGCACCACCACCGGGTGGGCTTCAAACTCCAACCTTTCGGTTAACAGCCGAGCGCGCTAGCCAGTTGCGCCACGGAGACAGTCCTGCTCCACTCTCCTCACCATCGGAACATATCTTCAAAGCTATACGCCCAAAGAAAAAAAAGCGCCGCACCACCACCGGGTGGGCTCGAACCTCCTACCTTTCGGTTAACAGCCGATCGCGCTATCCAATTGCGCCACGGAGACAGTCCTGCTCCACTCTCACCACCATCAGAACATAACTTCAAAGCTATCAGCCCACAGATAAAAAAAGCGCCACACCACCATCGGGTGGGCTCGAACCTCCAACCTTTCGGCTAACAGCTGATCGCGCTAGCCAATTGCGCCACGGAGACAGTCGTGCTCCACTCTCACCACCATCAGAACATTTCTTCAGAGCTATTACCACAAAGAAAAAAAAGCGCCGCACCACCACCGGGTGGGCTCGAACCTCCTACCTTTCGGTTACCAGCCAATCGCGCTAGCCAATTGCGCCACGGAGACAGTCATGCTCCACTCTCACCACCGTAAGAACATATCTTCAAAGCTATCAGCGCAAAGAAAAAAAAAGCGCCGCACCACCACCGGGTGGGCTTGAGCCTCCAACTTTTCGGTTAACAGCCGATCGCGCTAGCCGATTGCGGCACGGAGACAGTCCAGCTCCACTATCACCACCATCAGAACATATCTTCAAAGCTATCAGCCCACAAAAAAAAAGCGCCACACCACCATCGGGTGGGCTCGAACCTCCAACCTTTCGGCTAACAGCTGATCGCGCTAGCCAATTGCGCCACGGAGACAGTCGTGCTCCACTCTCACCACCGTCAGAACCTTTCTTCAGAGCTATCAGCCCAAAGAAATAAAAGCGCCGCGCCACCACCGGGTGCGCTTGAACCTCCAACCTTGCGGTTAACAGCCGATCACGTTCGCCAATTGCACCACGGAGACAGTCGTGCCCCACTTTCACCACAATCAGAACATATCTTTAAAGCTATCAGCGCAAAGAAAAAGCAACACACCACTCCCGGGAGGGCTCGAAACTTCATCCTTTCGGTTAACAGCCGATCGCGCTAGCTAATAGCGCCACGGATACAATCCTGCTCTACTGTCACCACCATCAGGACATAACTTTAAAGCTATCAGCCCAAAGAAGAAAAAGCGCCACACCACCACCGGGTAGGCTCGAACCTCCAACCGTTCGGTTAACGGCCGATCGCGCTAGCCAATTGCGCCACGGAGACAGTCGTGCTCCACTCTCACCACCGTCAGAACATATCTTCAAAGCTATCAGCGCAAAGAAAAAAGCAACACACCCCTCCCGGGAGGGCTTGAACCTCCAACATTTCGGTTAACAGCCGATCGCGCCAGCCAATTGCGCCACGGGGACAGTTCTGCTCCACTCTCACTCTCACCAACATCAGAACATATCTTCAAAGCTATCAGCCCAAAGAAAAAAAAGCGCCGCACCACCGCCGGGTGGGTTCGAACATCCAAGTTTTCGGTTAAAAGCCGGTCGCGCTAGCCAATTGCGCCACGGAGATAGTTCTGCTCCACTCTCACCACCATCAGAACATATCTTCAAAGCTATCAGCCCAAAGAAAAAAAAAAGCGCCGCACCACCACCGGGTGGGCTCGAACCTCCAACCGTTCGGTTAACGGCCGATCGCGCTAGCCAATTGCGCCACGGAGACAGTCGTGCTCCACTCTCACCACCGTCAGAACATAACTTCAAAGCTATCAGCCCAAAGAAAAAAAGCGCCGCACCACCACCGGGTTGGCTCCAAACTCCAACCTTTCGGTTAACAGGCGATCGCGCTAGCCAATTGCGCCACGGAGACAGTTCTGCTCCACTCTCACCACCATCAGAACATATCCTCAAAGCTATCAGCCCAAAGAAAAAAAAGCGCCGCACCACCACCGGGTGGGCTCGAACCTCCAAGCTTTCGGTTAACAGCCGATGGCGCTAGCCAACTGCCCCACAGAGACAGTCGTGCTCCACTCTCACCACCATCAGAACATATCTTCAAAGCTATCAGCGCAAAGAAAAAAAAGCGCCGCACCACCACCGGGTGGGCTCGAACCTCCAACTTTTCGGTTAACAGCCGATCGCGCAAGCCGATTGCGGCACGGAGACAGTCCTGCTCCACTCTCACCACCACCAGAACATATCTTCAATAATTGATTTGATTGATATGTGGGGTTTAACGTCCCAAAAGCACCATATGATTATGAGAGATGCTGTAGTGGAGGGCTCCGGAAATTTCGACCACCTGGGGTTCTTTAACGTGCGCCCAAATCTGAGCACACGGGCCTACAACATTTCCGCCTCCATCGGAAATGCAGCCGCCGCAGAACATATCTTCAAAGCTATCAGCCCACAGAAAAAAAAGCGCCACACCACCATCGGGTGGGCTCGAACCTCCAACCTTTCGGCTAACAGCTGATCGCGCTAGCCAATTGCGCCACGGAGACAGTCCTGCTCCACTCTCACCACCGTCAGAACATTTCTTCAGAGCTATCAGCCCAAAGAAAAAAAGCGCCGCACCACCACCGGGTGGGCTTCAAACTCCAACCTTTCGGTTAACAGCCGAGCGCGCTAGCCAGTTGCGCCACGGAGACAGTCCTGCTCCACTCTCCTCACCATCGGAACATATCTTCAAAGCTATACGCCCAAAGAAAAAAAAGCGCCGCACCACCACCGGGTGGGCTCGAACCTCGGGCCTTTCGGTTAACAGCCGATTGCGCTAGCCAATTGCGCCACGGAGACAGTCCTGCTCCACTCTCACCACCATCAGAACATATCTTCAAAGCTATCAGCCCAAAGAAAAAAAGCGCCGCACCACCACCGGGTGGGCTCGAACCTCCAACCTTTCGGTTAACAGCCGATCGCGCTAGCCAATTGCGCCAGGGAGACAGTCGTGCTCCACTCTCACCACCATCAGAACATATCTTCAAAGCTATCAGCGCAAAGGAAAAAAAGCGCCGCACCACCACCGGGTGGGCTCGAACCTCTATATCTTTTCGGTTTAGAGCCGATCGCGCTAGCCAATTGCGCCACGGAGACAGTCGTGCTCCACTCTCACCACCATCAGAACATATCTTCAAAGCTATCAGCGCAAAGAAAAAAAGCGCCGCACCACCACCGGGTGAGCTCGAACCTCCGACCTTTCGGTTAACAGCCGATCGTGCTAGCCAATTGCGCCACGGAGACAGTCCTGCTCCACTCTCACCACCATCGGAACATTTCTTCAGAGCTATCAGCCCAAAGAAAAAAAGCGCCGCACCACCACCGGGCGGGCTCGAACCTCCAACCTTTCCGTTAATAGCCGATAGCGCAAGCCAATAGCGCCACGGAGACAGTCCTGCTCCACTCTCACCACCATCAGAACATATCTTCAAAGCTATCTGCCCACAGAAAAAAGCGCCGCACCACCACCGGGTGGGCTCGAACCTCCAACCTTTCGGTTAACAGCCGATCGCGCTAGCCCATTGCGCCATGGAGACAGTAGTGTTCTACTCTCACCACCGTCAGAACATATCTTCAAAGCTATCAGCGCAAAGAAAAAAGCAACACACCTGTCCCGGGAGGGCTCGAAACCCCACCCTTTCGGTTAACAGCCGATCACGCTAGCCAATTGCGCCACGGAGACAGTCCTGCTCCACTCTCACCACCATCAGAACATAACTTCAAAGCTATCAGCCCAAAGAAAAAAAGCGCCGCACCACCACCGGGTTGGCTCCAAACTCCAACCTTTCGGTTAACAGGCGATCGCACTAGCCAATTGCGCCACGGAGACAGTTCTGCTCCACTCTCACCACCATCAGAACATATCCTCAAAGCTATCCGCCCAAAGAAAAAAAAGCGCCGCACCACCACCGGGTGGGCTCGAACCTCCAAGCTTTCGGTTAACAGCCGATGGCGCTAGCCAACTGCGCCACAGAGACAGTCGTGCTCCACTCTCACCACCATCAGAACATATCTTCAAAGCTATCAGCGCAAAGAAAAAAAAGCGCCGCACCACCACCGGGTGGGCTCGAACCTCCAACTTTTCGGTTAACAGCCGATCGCGCAAGCCGATTGCGGCACGGAGACAGTCCTGCTCCACTCTCACCACCATCAGAACATATCTTCAATAATTGATTTGATTGATATGTGGGGTTTAACGTCCCAAAAGCACCATATGATTATGAGAGATGCCGTAGTGGAGGGCTCCGGAAATTTCGACCACCTGGGGTTCTTTAACGTGCGCCCAAATCTGAGCACACGGGCCTACAACATTTCCGCCTCCATCGGAAATGCAGCCGCCGCAGAACATATCTTCAAAGCTATCAGCCCACAGAAAAAAAAGCGCCACACCACCAACGGGTTGGCTCGAACCTCAAACCTTTCGGCTAACAGCTGATCGCGCTAGCCAATCGCGCCACGGAGACAGTCGTGCTCCACTCTCACCACCGTCAGAACATTCCATCAAAGCTATCATCCCAAAGAAAAAAAAGCACCGCGCCACCGCCGGGTGGGCTTGAACCTCCAACCTTGCGGTTAACAGCCGATCACGCTAGCCAATTGCGCCACGGAGACAGTCGTGCCCCACTTTCACCACCATCAGAACATATCTTTAAAGCTATCAGCGCAAAGAAAAAAGCAACACACCACTCCCGGGAGGGCTGGAAACTTCATCCTTTCGGTTAACAGCCGATCGCGCTAGCTAATTGCGCCACGGAGACAGTCCTGCTCCACTCTCACCACCGTCAGAACATAACTTCAAAGCTATCAGCCCAAAGAAAAAAAGCGCCGCACCACCACCGGGTAAGCTCGAACCTCCAACCGTTCGGTTAACGGCTGATCGCGCTAGCCAATTGCGCCACGGAGACAGTCGTGCTCCACTCTCACCACCGTCAGAACATATCTTCAAAGCTATCAGCGCAAAGAAAAAAGCAACACTCCCCTCCCGGGAGGGCTTGAACCTCCAACTTTTCGGTTAACAGCCGATCGCGCCAGCCAATTGCGCCACGGGGACAGTTCTGCTCCACTCTCACTCTCACCACCATCAGAACATATCTTCAAAGCTATCAGCCCAAAGAAAAAAAAGCGCCGCACCACTGCCGGGTGGGTTCGAACATCCAAGTTTTCGGTTAAAAGCCGATCGCGCTAGCCAATTGCGCCACGGAGATAGTCGTGCTCCACTCTCAACACCATCAGAACATATCTTCAGAGCTATCAGCCCAAAGAAAAAAAAGCGCCGCACCACCACCGGGTGGGCTCGAACCTCCAACCGTTCGGTTGACGGCCGATCGCGCTAGCCAATTGCGCCACGGAGACAGTCGTGATCCACTCTCACCACCGTCAGAACATATCTTCATAGCTATCAGCGCAAAGAAAAAAGCAACACACCCCTCCCGGGAGGGCTCGAACCTCCAACTTTTCGGTTAACAGCCGATCGCGCTAGCCAATTGCGCCACGGAGACAGTCCTGCTCCACTCACACCACCGTCAGAACATTTCTTCAGAGCTATCAGCCCAAAGGAAAAAGCAACACACCACTCCCGGGAGGGCTCGAAACTTCATCCTTTCGGTTAACAGCCGATCGCGCTAGGTAATTGCGCCACGGAAACAATCCTGCTCCACTCTCACCACCATCAGAACATAACTTCTAAGCTATCAGCCCAAAGAAAAAACAGCGCCGCACCACCACCGGGTGGGCTCGAAACTCAGAACTTTCGGTTAACAGCCGATCGCGCTAGCCAATTGCGCCACGGGGACAGTTCAGCTCCACTCTCACCACCGTCAGAACATAACTTCAAAGCTATCAGCCCAAAGAAAAAAAGCGCCGCACCACCACCGGGTTGGCTCCAAACTCCAACCTTTCGGTTAACAGGCGATCGCGCTAGCCAATTGCGCCACGGAGACAGTTCTGCTCCACTCTCACCACCATCAGAACATATCCTCAAAGCTATCAGCCCAAAGAAAAAAAAAGCGCCGCACCACCACCGGGTGGGCTCGAACCTCCAAGCTTTCGGTTAACAGCCGATGGCGCTAGCCAACTGCCCCACAGAGACAGTCGTGCTCCACTCTCACCACCATCAGAACATATCTTCAAAGCTATCAGCGCAAAGAAAAAAAAGCGCCGCACCACCACCGGGTGGGCTCGAACCTCCAACTTTTCGGTTAACAGCCGATCGCGCAAGCCGATTGCGGCACGGAGACAGTCCTGCTCCACTCTCACCACCATCAGAACATATCTTCAATAATTGATTTGATTGATATGTGGGGTTTAACGTCCCAAAAGCACCATATGATTATGAGAGATGCCGTAGTGGAGGGCTCCGGAAATTTCGACCACCTGGGGTTCTTTAACGTGCGCCCAAATCTGAGCACACGGGCCTACAACATTTCCGCCTCCATCGGAAATGCAGCCGCCGCAGAACATATCTTCAAAGCTATCAGCCCACAGAAAAAAAAAGCGCCACACCACCATCGGGTGGGCTCGAACCTCCAACCTTTCGGCTAACAGCTGATCGCGCTAGCCAATTGCGCCACGGAGACAGTCGTGCTCCACTCTCACCACCGTCAGAACATTTCTTCAGAGCTATCAGCCCAAAGAAAAAAAGCGCCGCACAACCACCGGGTGGGCTTCAAACTCCAACCTTTCGGATAACAGCCGAGCGCGCTAGCCAGTTGCGCCACGGAGACAGTCCTGCTCCACTCTCCTCACCATCGGAACATATCTTCAAAGCTATACGCCCAAAGAAAAAAAAAGCGCCGCACCACCACCGGGTGGGCTCGAACCTCGGGCCTTTCGGTTAACAGCCGATTGCGCTAGCCAATTGCGCCACGGAGACAGTCCTGCTCCACTCTCACCACCATCAGAACATATCTTCAAAGCTATCAGCCCAAAGAAAAAAAGCGCCGCACCACCACCGGGTGGGCTCGAACCTCCAACCTTTCGGTTAACAGCCGATCGCGCTAGCCAATTGCGCCAGGGAGACAGTCGTGCTCCACTCTCACCACCATCAGAACATATCTTCAAAGCTATCAGCGCAAAGGAAAAAAAGCGCCGCACCACCACCGGGTGGGCTCGAACCTCTATATCTTTTCGGTTTAGAGCCGATCGCGCTAGCCAATTGCGCCACGGAGACAGTCGTGCTCCACTCTCACCACCATCAGAACATATCTTCAAAGCTATCAGCGCAAAGAAAAAAAGCGCCGCACCACCACCGGGTGAGCTCGAACCTCCGACCTTTCGGTTAACAGCCGATCGTCGCTAGCCAATTGCGCCACGGATGACAGTCCTGCTCCACTCTCACCACCCATCAGAAGATTTCTTCAGAGCTATCAGCCCAAAGAAAAAAAAGCGCCGCACCACCACCGGGCGGGCTCGAACCTCCAACCTTTCGGTTAATAGCGATCGCGCTAGCCAATTGCGCCACGGAGACAGTCGTGCTCCACTCTCACCACCATCAGAACATATCTTCAAAGCTATCAGCGCAAAGAAAAAAGCAACACACCACTTCCCGGGTAGGGCTCCGAACCTCCAACCTTTCGGTTAACAGCCGATCGCGCTAGCCAATTGCGCCACTGAGACAGTCCTGCTCCACTCTCACCACCATCAGAACATATCTTCAAGCTATCAGCCCAAAGAAAAAAAGCGCCGCAGCCACACCGGGTGGGCTCGAACCTCCAACCTTTCGGTTAACAGGCCGATCGCGCTAGCCAATTGCGCCACGGAGACAGTCCTGCTCCACTCTCACCACCATCAGAACATATCTTCAAAGCTATCAGCTCAAAGAAAAAAAAGCAACACACACTCCCGGGTGGCTCGAAACCCAAACCTTTCGGTTAACAGCCGATCGCTGCTAGGCCAATTGCGCCACGGAGACAGTTCTGGCTCACTCTCACCACCATCAGAACATACTCGTCCAAGCTATCAGCCCAAAGAAAAAAAAAGCGCCGCACCACCACCGGGTGGGCTCGAACCTCCAAGCCTTTCGGTTAACAGCCGATCGCGTAGCCAAATGCGCCACGGATGACAGTCGTGCTCCACTCTCACCTACCGTCAGAACATTTCTTCAAAGCTATCAGCGCAAAGAAAAAAAGCAACACACCACTCCCGGGGGCTCGAACTCCACCCCTTTCGGTTAACAGCGATCGCGCTAGCAATTGCGCCACGGAGACAGTCTTGCATCACTCCACCACCTCTCAGAACATACTCTTCAAGCTATCAGCCCCAAAGAAAAAAAATGCGCCCGCACCACCACCGGGTGGGCTCGAACCTCCAACCTTTTCGGTTAACAGGCCGATCGCGCTAGCCAATTGCGCCACGGAGACAGGTCGTGCTCCACTCTCACCACCGTCAGAACATATCTTCAAAGCTATCAGCCAAAGAAAAAAGCAACACACCTGTCCGGGAGGGCTCGAAACCCCACCCTTTCGGTTAACAGCCGATCGCGCTAGCCAATTGCGCCACGGAGACAGTCCCTGCCCACTCTCACCACCATCAGAACATAACTTCAAAGCTATCAGCCCAAAGAAAAAAAGTGCCGCACCACCACCGGGTTGGCTCCAAACTCCAACTCTTTCGGTTAACAGGCGATCGCGGCTAGCCAATTGCGCCACGGAGACAGTTCTGCTCCACTCTCACACCATCAGAACATATTCCTCAAAGCTATCAGCCCAAAGAAAAAAAAGCGCCGCACCACCACCGGGTGGGCTCGAACCTCCAAGCTTTCGGTTAACAGCCGGTGGCGCTAGCCAACTGGCCACAGAGACAGTCGTGCTCCACTCTCACCACCATCAGAACATATCCCCAAAGCTATCAGCGCAAAGAAAAGAGCAACACACCACTCCCGGGAAGGCTCGAAATCACAACCTTTCGGTTAACAGCCGATCGCGCTAGCGAATTGCGCCACGGAGACAGTAGTGCAGCACTCCCACCTCCGTCAGGTCATTTGTTCAGAGCTATCAGCCCAAAGAAAAAGAAGCGCCGCACAAGCACCGGGTGGGCTCGAACCTTCAAACTTTCGGTTAACAGCCGGATGCGCAAGCCAATTGCGCCACGGAGACAGTCGTGCTCCACTCTCACCACCGTCAGAACATTTCTTCGGAGCTGTCAGCCCAAAGAAAAAAAAGCGCCGCACCACCACCGGGTGGGCTCGAACCTCCAACCTTTCGGTTAACAGCCGATCGCGCTAGCCAATTGCGCCACGGAGACAGTCCTGCTGTACTCTCACCACCAGCATAACATATCTTCAAAGCTATCAGCCCGAAGAAAAAAAAGCGCCGGGTGGGCTCGAACCTCCAAACTTTCGGTTAACAGCCGATCGCGCTATCCAATTGTGCCACGGAGACAGACCTGCTCCACTCTCACCACCGTCAGAACATTTCTTCAAAGCTATCAGCCCAAAGAAAAAAAAGCGCCGCACCACCACCGGGTGGGCTCGAACCTCCAACCTTTCGGTTAACAGCCGATCGCGCTAGCCAATTGCGCCACGGAGACAGTCCTGCTCCACTCTCACCACCATCAGAACATATCTTCAAAGCTATCAGCCCAAAGAAAAAAAAAGCGCCGCACCACCACCGGGTGGGCTCGAACCTCCAACTTTCGGTTAACAGCCGATCGCGCTAGCCAATTGCGCCACGGAGACAGTCTGCTCCACTCTCACCACCATCAGAACATATCTTCAAGCTATCAGCCCAAAGAAAAAAAAGCGCCGCACCACCACCGGGTGGGCTCGAACCTCCAACTTTCGGTTAACAGCCGATCGCGCTAGCCATTGCGCCACGGAGACAGTCCTGCTCCACTCTCACCACCATAAGAACATATATTCAGAGCTATCGCCCAAGAAAAAAAAAGCGCCGCACCACCACCGGGTGGCTCTAACATCCAACCTTTCGGTTAACAGCCGAGCGCGCTAGCCAGTTGCGCCACGTAGACAGTCCTGCTCCACTCTCCCACCATCGAACATATCTTCAAAGCTATAGCCCAAAGAAAAAAAAGCCGCCGCCCACCACCGGGTGGGCTCGAACCTCGACCTTTCGGTTAAACCGCCGATTGCGCTAGCCAATTGCGCCACGGAGACAGTCCTGCTCCACTCTCCTCACCATCAGAACATATCTTCAAAGCTATCAGCCCAAAGAAAAAATAAGCGCCGCACCACCACCGGGTGGGCTCGAACCTCGACCTTTCGGTTAACAGCCGATTCGTGCTAGCCAATGCGCCACGAAGACAGTTCTGCTCCACTCTCACCACCATCAGAACATATCCTTCAAAGCTATCAGCCCAAAGAACAAAAAAGGCGCCGCACCAGCCACCGGGTGGGCTTCGAAACCTCCAACCTTTCGGTTAACAGGCCGATCGCGCTAGCCAATTGCGCCACGGAGACAGTCGTGCTCCACTCTCACCACCATCAGAACATATCTTCAAAGCTATCAGCGCCAAAGAAAAAAGCCGCACACCATCCCGGGTAGGGCTCGAAACCTCCAACCTTTCGGTTAACAGTCCGATCGCGCTAGCCAATTGCGCCACGGAGACAGTCCTGCTCCACTCTCACCACCATCAGAACATATCTTCAAGCTATCAGCCCAAAGAAAAAAAAGCGCCGCACCACCACCGGGTGGCTCGAACCTCCAACCTTTCGGTTAACAGCCGATCGCGCTAGCCAATTGCGCCACGGAGACAGTTCTGCTCCACTCTCACCACCATCAGAACATATCTTCAAAGCTATCAGCCCAAAGAAAAAAAAGCGCCGCACCACCACGGGGGGCTCGAAACTCCAAGCCTTTCGGTTAACAGCCGATCGCGCTAGCCAATTGCGCCACGGAGACAGTCCGTGCTCCACTCTCACCACCATCAGAACATATCTTCAAGCTATCAGCGCAAAGAAAAAAAGCAACCAACCTGTCCCGGGAGGGCTCGAAACCCCACCCTTTCGGTTAACAGCCGATCGCGCTAGCCAATTGCGCCACGGAGACAGTCCTGCTCCACTCTCACCACCATCAGAACATAACTTCAAAGCTATCAGCCCAAAGAAAAAAAAGCTGCCGCACCACCACCGGGTGGCTCGAAACTCCAACCTTTCGGTTAACAGCCGATCGCGCTAGCCAAATTGCGCCACGGAGACAGTTCCTGCTCCACTCTCACCACCATCAGAACATATCCTTCAAGCTATCAGCCCAAAGAAAAAAAAGCGCCGCACCACCACGGGTGGGCTCGAAACTCCAACCTTTCGGTTAACAGCCGCTCGCGCTAGCCAACTGCGCCACAGAGACAGTCGTGCTCCACTCTCACCACCATCAGAACATATCTTCAAGCTATCAGCCAAGAAAAAAAAGCGCCGCACCACCACCGGGTGGGCTCGAACCTCCAAGCTTTCGGTTAACAGCCGATGGCGCTAGCCAACTGCGCCACAGAGACAGTCGTGCTCCACTCTCACCACCATCAGAACATATCTTCAAGCTATCAGCGCAAAGAAAAAAAAGCGCCGCACCACCACCGCGTGGGCTCGAAACCTCCAACTTTTCGGTTAACAGCCGATCGCGCAAGCCGATTGCGGCACGGAGACAGTCCTGCTCCACTCTCACCACCATCAGAACATATCTTCAATAATTGATTTGATTTGATATGTGGGGTTGAACGTCCCAAAAGCACCATATGATTATGAGAGACGCCGTAGTGGAGGGCTCCGGAAATTTCGACCACCTGGGGTTCTTTAACGTGCGCCCAAATCTGAGCACACGGGCCTACAACATTTCCGCCTCCATCGGAAATGCAGCCGCCGCAGAACATATCTTCAAATACATGATTAAAAACACAGCGCAAAACAACGGCAGGAAGAAGGAAGAGACAGGACAGAGCGCTGACTTACAACTGATCTTTATTAGGAAATGCGAACAAATATATATCATGGCAGGCAAATAACACGTGTCCACCACAATATCAAAAATTCGCACAAGCGTCACCATCACCATATCGCTACTGTCTCACCGCACACGTGTTCATCCTACAGATAAGAAGTCCATCTCTTTTTGAGAGAGGGTTACAGATGCCCTACTTACACATTGATCTTTCAGACGTGCAATTTCAGCCGCTTCCATTATCTCCCTAGTTTTTCTTTCTTTGTGCCTGGCTAAGATTTTTGTGTCGCGAAACTGCGGTGTGCACCCACAATCCCTACAATGGATGCCAAGGTGGCCGCTAATAGTATTTTTCACGTTGTACTCGTGCTCCTTCAATCTTGTGTTTACGCACCTTCCTGTTTGGCCCACGTATATCCTTCCACAGGACAGCGGGATCGAATAAACTACATTTTCCGCGCAAAGTATGTAGCTAAATTTATGATTTACTGCGCAGAGCTGCGCCACTCTTGCGGGTTTATTCACTTGCGCACATATGGACAACAGCTTTATCGGCGCAGAGAACAGCACTCTGACGTTGGCATGCTTCCCTATCTTTTTCAAATTGTGTGCGATCCCATGCATATACGGCACAACGGTACACTTTTTATTTCTGTTGCACTCCGATAACGATAGCCGGCCCTGGGTATGCTTTAGCTTTTTAAAATAGATTCTGCGACAGAAATTAACAGATGTGATGGATAAGCTGCTGCCTTAAGGCGTTCAAGTTGTTAACTGAAGCTCTCTGAAATTAAGTGGCGACAAGACTTCTTTAGGGCATTAGTAAAGCACATAGTGGCAATAGACCTCTTTACCAATTTAGAATGGCAGGAATCAAAAGGTAGCAATGGTTTACTGGCTCGTGGCTCATACTCCCAGCAAATGTGATCTGTTTCAAATTTAAGCTTTAGATCAAGAAACCTAATGACCTGCCCCACTGGTAATTCATGCGTCAAAACAAGTGGCTGGAAATGCTTTCGAAATTCATTTAGCACTTCTAACATTAGTGGTTGTAGGCCTGATTCGTCCGTCTGAAAAATAACTAAGAAATCATCTACGTAGCGGAAGACCTTGGTCAGCCTTAAAACATTCATGTGGTCGTGCACTTGCCTATCTAGATGTGCTAGGAAAAGATCACTTAATATCGGAGCTATGCTAGATCCAATGCAGACCCCATTTGTCTGGATGTAAACCCTGTCATTCCATGTTGTAAAAGTCGAATTAAGGTACATGGTTAAAAGCTCTAAAAAACTGCCAACCGCTAACCCTGTGTCGTTCTGAAAGGCGGTTGCACCATGCTTATCTATACACTCTTCAATACACAGCATAAGTCGACTATGAGGCAAAGAATAGTAAAGGTCCTTTACATCCAATGAGCATGCCATGTAGCTTTTGTCGTTACAGGTATCTAAAAACGCAATCACATCGTCAGAATTTCGCACAATAAAGGGGTCATTTACTTCCAATTTCCTTAACTTTTTCTTGCAGAAACGAAGACAAACATTTCTGCCACGTACCATTTTCCGATACTATTACCCTTAATGGCATGTCCACTTTATGGGTTTTTGCAGTGAAAAACATATGCAAGCTCCCACCTTTGCTTTTGTCAATCGATTTCACCAAGCTCTCAAGATTTAGAAATAAAAAGTGTACCGTTGTGCCGTATATGCATGGGATCGCACACAATTTGAAAAAGATAGGGAAGCATGCCAACGTCAGAGTGCTGTTCTCTGCGCCGATAAAGCTGTTGTCCATATGTGCGCAAGTGAATAAACCCGCAAGAGTGGCGCAGCTCTGCGCAGTAAATCATAAATTTAGCTACATACTTTGCGCGGAAAATGTAGTTTATTCGATCCCGCTGTCCTGTGGAAGGATATACGTGGGCCAAACAGGAAGGTGCGTAAACACAAGATTGAAGGAGCACGAGTACAACGTGAAAAATACTATTAGCGGCCACCTTGGCATCCATTGTAGGGATTGTGGGTGCACACCGCAGTTTCGCGACACAAAAATCTTAGCCAGGCACAAAGAAAGAAAAACTAGGGAGATAATGGAAGCGGCTGAAATTGCACGTCTGAAAGATCAATGTGTAAGTAGGGCATCTGTAACCCTCTCTCAAAAGAGATGGACTTCTTATCTGTAGGATGAACAAGTGTGCGGTGAGACAGTAGCGATATGGTGATGGTGACGCTTGTGCGAATTTTTGATATTGTGGTGGACACGTGTTATTTGCCTGCCATGATATATATTTGTTCGCATTTCCTAATAAAGATCAGTTGTAAGTCAGCGCTCTGTCCTGTCTCTTCCATATGATTATGAGAGACGCCGTAGTGGAGGGCTCCGGAAATTTCGACCACCTGGGTTCTTTAACGTGCGCCCAAATCTGAGCACACGGCCTACAACATTTCCGCCTCCATCGGAAATGCAGCCGCCGCAGAACATATCTTCAAAGCTATCAGCCCACAGAAAAAAAGCGCCAGACCACCATCGGGTTGGCTCGAACCTCCAACCTTTCGGCTAACAGCTGATCGCGCTAGCCAATTGCGCCACGGAGACAGTCGTGCTCCACTCTCACCACCGTCAGAACATTCCATCAGAGCTATCAGCCCAAAGAAAAAAAAAGCACCGCGCCACCACCGGGTGGGCTTGAACCTCCAACCTTGCGGTTAACAGCCGATCACGCTAGCCAATTGCGCCACGGAGACAGTCGTCCCCACTTTCACCACCATCAGAACATATCTTTAAGGCTATCAGCGCAGGTTGTAGCAGCAGCAGTTGCATTCACAAGCACGCATCTAAGCGAACTTCCTTGGTTTCACAGATAGCCGCGGCGACTACCTGGGTTCTCATCCGTGCATCGTACACGTGCCTGCGCGAAAAGGACCACTCATCTGGCCTTGGCGCAGATTGCGCTGAAGCCGCCCCCAAGCTGCTTCTACGCGGCCCGTTCCTCTGGCATAAAAGCCGTCCCAGCGGAAGCATCACTGTTGTAGCAGCAGCAGTTGCATTCACAAGCACGCATCTAAGCGAACCTCCTTGGTTTCACAGGTTGGTTGCTTCATTTTTGACACTTCCTTAGAATTTCTTAGTCTAGCAACTGCTGCTGCTACTGTTGGTGTTACGGCTTGTATACTCACTTTGTACTCACGTGTTTAGCCATTTTACACCATGCCGACGAATGCCGAACTCTGCAAGCGCTTAGACGAGCTAGAAGATTTATTCAAACTTAGATTGAACGAATTGGTTGACCGGCTTGTTGTTAATATACAAACCAAGCTTCAGGACGCAGGCTTAGACGTCGGTGAATTGAGAGCTGAAGTTGGTCGTATGGATGACAGTTTAAAACTCTTGAACGAGGTGGTCGAGTCGACACGCTCCCAGCAGCTCGAGCTGACTGCCGCAAATCGCGCTCTAAAAGCAGAAAATGAGGCCCTTCAAAGTAAAGTCGCCAACCTCGAGCAGTACTCAAGATTAAATAACTTGGAAATAAAAGGGGTGCCCTCTACCCAAGGAGAGGATTGTTCCGCAATCCTGACTGCCATTGGCGACAAAATCAACTGTAAGGTCTCGGCTAGCGATGTCGACACGGTACATCGTGTACCTGCAAAGTCCGGTCAAAGGAATATAATTGTGCGGTTTTGCTCTCGTGAAAAAAAGAACGAGTTCATGAAGAAAGCCAGAAGGGCGCGGCTGAACACTCGAAGTATAGGGTATTCAGGAGAGAACGCACAGGCAATATTTGTGAATGAGCACCTATCACCAGACAATAAGCGCTTGTTCTCTAGGGCACTTGCCTTAAAGAAAGAAAAAGGATGGCAATTCATCTGGACGGAAAATTGCCAGATTAAGGTGCGGAAGTCTCCCGACAGTCGGGTAATTCGCATTGCTTCCGATTCTGATTTATGCAATATTGCCTAACATTTTGCAATCAGTCTAGTAGTCAATCTTTCAGTTACGTGAAATGGCTTCGTACATTCGACCTCACGAACTTCAGACCTATTTTTCCTTGCCCTGCCGTTCCCTAATTCATTTTAATGCACGCAGTCTGCAAAAAAACATGGATGGTATCACAACTTTCTTATCATCAACTAGTCACAGGTTTTCTGTGATTTGTATTAGCGAAACGTGGCTTTCCGCATCTCATAATCACTTGTATACCTTCCCCTCATACTCTGCTGAATACTGTCACCGCGATAATAGTAATCATGGTGGTGCGGCTGTTTTCGTGTCCTCGGAACTGCGTTTTCATAGACGACTTGACTTGACACTCAAAGTGGCTAACTGCGAATCTGTTTGGGTTGAATTTCACGATTCATTTTTTTCACAGGACAAAAAAAACCTTATAGTTGGTTGCATCTATCGTTCACCGTCATCATGTGGAAGTGCTTATTGCTCGGCCCTTGGTAATTTGTTGCACAAATTATCACTGGAGCAGAAAAATCTCATTATCATGGGCGATATCAATATTAACCTCCTAGATCCATCCAACACACTGTTCAATGAATACGTTAACTGCCTAAATGGCTTTGGGTATGAAAACCTAGTTACGCTCCCAACTCGATGTCCCGCAAATAAACAAGGTACACTTATTGACCACGTTTTATCAAATCTCTTTACTAACCCTGACTGCGGCGTTGTCGAAGCCTCTGTTACCGATCACTATCCAATATTTGTGCGTTTAAGTTACACTCCTTGCGCTATTGTCACAGGCCTAACCAGAAAGAAGCTCAATTCAACAAAGTTCTTTGAGTTAATATCTGCTACAGACTGGAACCCAGTCATCGCGTGCGATAACCCTGAAACTGCCTACGATACATTTTCAAAGATAATTTCCAATGCCCTTGCAGATTCTACCGAAATAATGAACTGTAAAAAACCGTTCTCAGCTCCTCGTAACCCATGGCTATCTAGCAGTTTGCTTGATTGCCTGAAGAAAAAAGATAACCTTTATAGAAAAACAAAAAAACAACCGTTCAATACTGCGCTTCATGATAGGTATAAAAAATATTCTAATCGTTTAGGAAAACTACTCAAACATGCCAAAACACAGTACTATGTAAATAAAATTAAGTGTGCCGGTAATGATGTAAAAAAACAGTGGGAAATTTTAAACTCGTTTTTGGGTAGATCCAACCAGCATAGCGAAATAACAATGATAAAATCGGGAGACCTACTTCTCGATAATCCCTTAGACATTGCTAACTCTTTTATTAACTTCTTCTGTACAGACAAGCAACGGGAAGACGATCCTCTGACCCAGCCTTACCCACGCATGCCTCACAGCTTTTTCCTTCACCCCGTGACACCTGAAGAAATAGTCACTATCATTTCTAGTCTAAAAAATACCGGGCCCGGTATTGATAATTTCCCCCCCTCTCTCATAAAACTCATAGCAAGTTTAATATCTGAAACATTTTGTCACATAGTAAACCTTATTTTTACCACGGGAATTTTTCCAAGCTCCTTGAAGAAAGCCAAAATAATTCCTGTTTTCAAGAAGGGAGATAAGCGTCTCACATCTAATTATCGACCTATAGCTATACTCTCATTCTTTAGCAAAGTTGTTGAAAAACTAATAGTAACACGCTTGTATTCCTATTTTTCAAAATTTCATGTCTTATCAACAAATCAATTTGGATTTAGGGAGGGATACTCAACTGATTTAGCATTAATTTACTTGACAGATAAAATCCGGCAGGCAATTGATGCAGGTGATTTGACTGGGGCGCTCTTTATTGATTTATCTAAAGCATTCGATTCACTTGTTCACAATATACTATTTGCTAAATTAGAGTCTATTGGAATAGCAGGCCCGCCACTGAAATTACTACGTAACTACTTAAAAGATAGAGAATATATTGTGTCTATATCTAACACTTACTCACACCCTAAAACAAGTAACATTGGGGTACGGCAGGGATCAATATTAGGACCTCTCTTATTTTTAATATACATCAATGATCTTTCACAATGCCTAAAATCATCTGACTGTATTTTTTACGCTGACGACACTACTATTTTCTGCTCAGATAACCACCTTGATTCATTAATCTACAAGCTTAACCACGACGCGGACAGCATAGTTACCTGGTGCCGGCAAAATAAACTACAGATAAATGCTACAAAATCTCAGTTCGTCATCTTTTCTTCTAAGCATAGGATTTATTCAGATTCACCATCTTTAACTTTCGCTTCAAACACAGTTTATCCTACTGACAGTGTCATGTTTCTCGGAGTCACATTAGATAAGCACTTAAAATTTGATGAGCATGTTTCATCGTTAACAAAGTAGACAGCTTATGGCATTAGGATATTAATTAAAGTTCGCAATTTTTTCCATATGAACACACTAATATCCCTTTATTACGCTTTCATTCATACGTATATTAATTATTGCATATCATCATGGGGAAACACGTATCCAGTCCATTTATCTCCATTGCAACACACTCAAAATCAGGCTATTCGCATCATGACACATAGCACCTACACATCAGAAGCATTGCCTTTGCTCACCTCTAACGGTATTCTGTCGGTGGGAAAACTACATAAATATTCCCTCGCAATACTAATCCACAAATCCATCAGCGGAAAGCTCCCGTTCCCTATAATCATCAAAAGCCAGTATCCTTACTCTTAGTCAACACGTTTCGCGTCCAGCAATAGCTTCTTATTACCGAAACCCAGAACTAATTATGGTAAGTTCACTACTAACTTTTCAGCCACACAACTATGGAACTCATTACCATGCCATGTTAAAAACATCTCCAATTTCCACGCATTCAAAATCAACCTTCGGAATTATCTGCATTCAGCATAGTCATTTCATCATTTCATCATCTCTGCTTTCTTTTGTAATTTTTAAATAATCCAACGATGTTTCAGTGTTAATTGCTTCTTTTTGAGTGTTTACTTTGTGTACACATCTTTGTTGCGTTAAAGTACTTTTGTTTACTCAGCTCTTATGGGAGGTCCCCTGTACACCTCCCTCTGTATCAGTAGTAAACCCCATTGTAACCACCATTTGTAACCAATCAATTTCAATAAACTTTCAAACTTTCAAACTTTCAAAAAAAAGAAAAAAGCAACACACCACTCCCGGGAGGGCTCGAAACTCCATCCTTTCGGTTAACAGCCGATCGCGCTAGCTAATTGCGCCACGGAGACAATCCTGCTTCACTCTCACCACCATCAGAACATAACTTCAAAGCTATCAGCCCAAAGAAAAAAAGCGCCGCACCACCACCGGGTGGGCTCGAAACTCCAACCTTTCGGTTAACAGCCAATCGCGCTAGACAATTGCGCCACGGGGACAGTTCTGCTCCACTCTCACCACCATCAGAACATATCTTCAAAGCTATCAGCGCAAAGAAAAAAGCAACACACCCCTCCCGGGAGGGCTCGAACCTCCAACTTTTCGGTTAACAGCCGATCGCGCTAGCCAATTGCGCCACGGAGACAGTCCTGCTCCACTCTCACCACCGTCAGAACATTTCTTCAGAGCTATCAGCCCAAAGAAAAAAAAGCGCCGCACCACCACCGGGTGGGCTCGAAACTCCAACCTTTCGGTTAACAGCCGAGCGCGCTAGCCAGTTGCGCCACGGAGACAGTCCTGCTCCGCTCTCCTCACCATCGGAACATATCTTCAAAGCTATACGCCCAAAGAAAAAAAAGCGCCGCACCACCACCGGGTGGGCTCGAACCTCCAAACTTTCGATTTAGAGCCGATCGCGCTAGCCAATTGCGCCACAGAGACAGTCGTGCTCCACTCTCACCACCATCAGAACATATCTTCAAAGCTATCAGCGCAAAAAAAAGCGCCGCACCACCACCGGGTGGGCTCGAACCTCCGACCTTTCGGTTAACAGCCGAACGCGCTAGCCAAGTGCGCCACGGAGACAGTCCTGCTCCACTCTCACCACCATCAGAGCATATCTTCAAAGCTATCAGCCCACAGAAAAAAAAGCGCCGCACGACCACTAGGTGGGCTCGAACCTCCAACCTTTCGGTTAACAGCTGATCGCGCTAGCCAATTGCGCCACGGAGACCGTCGTGCTCCACTCTCACCACCGTCAGAACATATCTTCAAAGCTATCAGCGCAAAGAAAAAAGCAACACACCTGTCCCGGGAGGGCTCGAAACCCCACCCTTTCGGTTAACAGCCGATCGCGCTAGCCAATTGCGCCACGGAGACAGTCCTGCTCCACTCTCACCACCATCAGAACATAACTTCAAAGCTATCAGCCCAAAGAAAAAAAAGCGCCGCACCACCACCGGGTGAGCTCGAACCTCAAACCTTTCGGTTAACAGCCGATCGCGCTAGCGAATTGCGCCACGGAGACAGTCGTGCTCCAATCTCACCACCATCAGAACATATCTTCAAAGCTATCAGCCCAAAGAAAAAAAAGCGCCGCAGCACCACCGGGTGGGCTCGAACCTCCAACCTTTCGGTTAACAGCCGATCGCGCTAGCCAATTGCGCCACGGAGACAGTTCTGCTCCACTCTCACCACCATCAGAACATATCTTCAAAGCTATCAGCCCAAAGAAAAAAAAGCGCCGCACCACCACCGGGTGGCCTCGAACCTCCAAGCTTTCGGATAACAGCCGTTAGCGCTAGCCAACTGCGCCACAGAGACAGTCGTGCTCCACTCTCACCACCATCAGAACATTTCTTCAGAGCTATTACCCCAAAGAAAAAAAAGTGCCGCACCACCACCGGGTGGGCACGAACCTCCCACCTTTCGGTTAACAGCCGATCGCACTAGCCAATTGCGCCACGGATACAGTCGTGCTCCACTCTCACCACCGTCAGAACATATCTTCAAAGCTATCAGCCCAAAGAAAAAAAAGCGCCGCACCACCACCGGGTGGGCTCGAACCTCCAACCTTTCGATTTAGAGCCGATCGCGCTAGCCAATTGCGCCACAGAGACAGTCGTGCTCCACTCTCACCACCATCAGAACATATCTTCAAAGCTATCAGCGCAAAAAAAAGCGCCGCACCACCACCGGGTGGGCTCGAACCTCCGACCTTTCGGTTAACAGCCGATCGCGCTAGCCAATTGCGCCACGGAGACAGTCCTGCTCCACTCTCACCACCATCAGAACATATCTTCAAAGCTATCAGCCCAAAGAAAAAAAGCGCCGCACCACCACCGGTGGGCTCGAACCTCCAACCTTTCGGTTAACAGCCGATCGCGCTAGCCAATTGCGCCACGGAGACAGTCGTGCTCCACTCTCACCACCATCAGAACATATCTTCAAAGCTATCAGCCCAAAGAAAAAAAGCGCCGCACCACCACCGGGTGGGCTCGAACCTCCAACCTTTCGGTTAACAGCCGATCGCGCTAGCCAATTGCGCCACGGAGACAGTCCTGCTCCACTCTCACCACCATCAGAACATATCTTCAAAGCTATCAGCCCAAAGAAAAAAAAGCGCCGCACCACCACCGGGTGGCTCGAACCTCCAACCTTTCGGTTAACAGCCGATCGCGCTAGCCAATTGCGCCACGGAGACAGTCGTGCTCCACTCTCACCACCATCAGAACATATCTTCAGAGCTATCAGCCCAAAGAAAAAAAAGCGCCGCACCACCACCGGGTGGGCTCGAACCTCCTACCTTTCGGTTAACAGCCGATCGCGCTAGCCAATTGCGCCACGGAGACAGTCGTGCTCCACTCTCACCACCATCAGAACATATCTTCAAAGCTATCAGCGCAAAGAAAAAAAGCGCCGCACCACCACCGGGTGGGCTCGAACCTCCAACCTTTCGGTTAACAGCCGATGCGCTAGCCAATTGCGCCACGGAGACAGTCCTGCTCCACTCTCACCACCATCAGAACATATCTTCAAAGCTATCAGCCCAAAGAAAAAAAGCGCCGCACCACCACCGGTTGGGCTCGAACCTCCAACCTTTCGGTTAACAGCCGATCGCGCTAGCCAATTGCGCCACGGAGACAGTCGTGCTCCACTCTCACCACCATCAGAACATATCTTCAAAGCTATCAGCCCAAAGAAAAAAAAAGCGCCGCACCACCACCGGGTGGGCTCGAACCTCCAACCTTTCGGTCAACAGCCGATGGCGCTAGCCAACTGCGCCACAGAAACAGTCATGCTCCACTCTCACCACCAACAGAACATTTCTTCAGAGCTATTACCCCAAAGAAAAAAAAGCGCCGCACCACCGCCGGGTGGGTGTTAATATCCAAGTTTTCGGTTAAAAGCCGATCGCGCTTGCCAATTGCGCCACGGAGATAGTACTGCTCCACTCTCACCACTATCAGAACATATCTTCAGAGCTATCAGCCCAAAGAAAAAAAAGCGCCGCACCATCACCAGGTGGGCTCGAACCTCCAACCGTTCGGTTAACGGCCGATCGCGCTAGCCAATTGCGCCACGGAGACAGCAGTGTTCCACTCTCACCACCGTCAGAACATATCTTCAAAGCTATCAGCGCAAAGAAAAAAGCAACACACCTGTCCCGGGAGGGCTCGAAACCCCACCCTTTCGGTTAACAGCCGATCGCGCTAGCCAATTGCGCCACGGAGACAGTCCTGCTCCACTCTCACCATCGTCAGAACATTTCTTCAGAGCTATCAGCCCAAAGAAAAAAAGCGCCGCACCACCACCGGGTGGGCTTCAAACTCCAACCTTTCGGTTAACAGCCGAGCGCGCTAGCCAGTTGTGCCACGGAGACAGTCCTGCTCCACTCTCCTCACCATCGGAACATATCTTCAAAGCTATCAGCCCAAAGAAAAAAAAGCGCCGCACCACCACCGGGTGGGCTCGAACCTCCAACCTTTCGGTTAACAGCCGATCGCGCTAGCCAATTGCGCCACGGAGACAATCGTGCTCCACTCTCACCACCCTCAGAACATATCTTCAAAGCTATCAGCCCAAAGAAAATAAAGCGCGCACCACCGCCGGGTGGGCTCGAACATCCAAGTTTTCGGTTAAAAGCCGATCGCGCTAGCCAATTGCGCCACGGAGATAGTCCTGCTCCACTCTCACCACCATCAGAACATATCTTCAGAGCTATCAGCCCAAAGAAAAAAAAGCGCCGCACCACCACCGGGTGGGCTCGAACCTCCAACCTTTCGGTTAACAGCCGATCGCGCTAGCCAATTGCGCCACGGAGACAGTCGTGCTCCACTCTCACCACCATCAGAACATATCTTCAAAGCTATCAGCGCAAAGAAAAAAAGCGCCGCACCACCACCGGGTGGGCTCGAACCTCCAACCTTTCGGTTAACAGCCGATCGCGCTAGCCAATTGCGCCACGGAGACAGTCCTGCTCCACTCTCACCACCATCAGAACATATCTTCAAAGCTATCAGCCCAAAGAAAAAAAGCGCCGCACCACCACCGGGTGGGCTCGAAACTCCAACCTTTCGGTTAACAGCCGATCGCGCTAGCCAATTGCGCCACGGAGACAGTCCTGCTCCACTCTCACCACCATCAGAACATATCTTCAAAGCTATCAGCCCAAAGAAAAAAAAGCGCCGCACCACCACCGGGTGGGCTCGAACCTCCAACCTTTCGGTTAACAGCCGATCGCGCTAGCCAATTGCGCCACGGAGACAGTCCTGCTCCACTCTCACCACCATCAGAACATATCTTCAAAGCTATCAGCCCAAAGAAAAAAAAGCGCCGCACCACCACCGGGTGGGCTCGAACCTCCAACCTTTCGGTTAACAGCCGATCGCGCTAGCCAATTGCGCCACGGAGACAGTCGTGCTCCACTCTCACCACCATCAGAACATATCTTCAAAGCTATCAGCGCAAAGAAAAAAAAGCGCCGCACCACCACCGGGTGGGCTCGAACCTCCAACCTTTCGGTTAACAGCCGATCGCGCTAGCCAATTGCGCCACGGAGACAGTCGTGCTCCACTCTCACCACCATCAGAACATATCTTCAAAGCTATCAGCCAAAGAAAAAAAAGCGCCGCACCACCACCGGGTGGGCTCGAACCTCCAACCTTTCGGTTAACAGCCGATCGCGCTAGCCAATTGCGCCACGGAGACAGTCGTGCTCCACTCTCACCACCATCAGAACATATCTTCAAAGCTATCAGCCCACAGAAAAAAAAAGCGCCGCACCACCACTAGGTGGGCTCGAACCTCCAACCTTTCGGTTAACAGCCGATCGCGCTGGCGAATTGCGCCACGGAGACAGTCGTGCTCCAATCTCACCACCATCAGAACATATCTTCAAAGCTATCAGCCCAAAGAAAAAAAAAGCGCTGCACCACCACCGGGTGGGCTCGAACCTCCAACCTTTCGGTTAACAGCCGATCGCGCTAGCCAATCGCGCCACGGAGACAGTTCTGCTCCACTCTCACCATCGTCAGAACATATCTTCAAAGCTATCAGCGCAAAAAAAAAAGCAACACACCTGTCCCGGGAGGGCTCGAAACCCCACCCTTTCGGTTAACAGCCGATCGCGCTAGCCAATTGCGCCACGGAGACAGTCCTGCTCCACTCTCACCACCATCAGAACATAACTTCAAAGCTATCAGCCCAAAGAAAAAAAAGCGCCGCACCACCACCGGGTGAGCTCGAACCTCAAACCTTTCGGTTAACAGCCGATCGCGCTAGCGAATTGCGCCACGGAGACAGTCGTGCTCCAATCTCACCACCATCAGAACATATCTTCAAAGCTATCAGCCCAAAGAAAAAAAAGCGCCGCACCACCACCGGGTGGGCTCGAACCTCCAACCTTTCGGTTAACAGCCGATCGCGCTAGCCAATTGCGCCACGGAGACAGTTCTGCTCCACTCTCACCACCATCAGAACATATCTTCAAAGCTATCAGCCCAAAGAAAAAAAAAGCGCCGCACCACCACCGGGTGGCCTCGAACCTCCAAGCTTTCGGATAACAGCCGTTGGCGCTAGCCAACTGCGCCACAGAAACAGTCATGCTCCACACTCACCACCTTCAGAACATTTCTTCAGAGCTATTACCCCAAAGAAAAAAAAGCGCCGCACCACCACCGGGTGGGCTCGAACCTCCTACCTTTCGGTTAACAGCCGATCGCGCTAGCCAATTGCGCCACGGAGACAGTCGTGCTCCACTCTCACCACCGTCAGAACATATCTTCAAAGCTATCAGCGCAATGAAAAAAAAGCGCCGCTCCACCACCGGGTGGGCTCGAACCTCCAACTTTTCGGTTAACAGCCGATCGCGCAAGCCGATTGCGGCACGGAGACAGTCCTGCTCCACTCTCACCACCATAAGAACATATCTTCAAAGCTATCAGCCCAAAGAAAAAAAGCGCCGCACCACCACCGGTTGGGCTCGAACCTCAAACCTTTCGGTTAACAGCCGATTGTGCTAGCGAATTGCGCCACGGAGACAGTCGTGCTCCACTCTCACCACCATCAGAACATATCTTCAAAGCTATCAGCCCAAAGAAAAAAAAAGCGCCGCACCACAACCGGGTGGGCTTGAATCTCCAACCTTTCGGTTAACAGCCGATCGCGCTAGCCAATTGCGCCACGGAAACAGTTCTGCTCCACTCTCACCACCATCAGAACATATCTTCAAAGCTATCAGCCCAAAGAAAAAAAAGCGCCGCACCACCACCGGGTGGCTCGAACCTCCAACCTTTCGGTTAACAGCCGATGGCGCTAGCCAACTGCGCCACAGGAGACAGTCATGCTCCACTCTCACCACCATCAGAACATATCTTCAGAGCTATTCAGCCCAAAGAAAAAAAAGCGCCGCACCACCACCGGGTGGGCTCGAACCTCCAACCTTTCGGTTAACAGCCGATCGCGCTAGCCAATTGCGCCACGGAGACAGTCTGCTCCACTCTCACCACCATCAGAACATATCTTCAAAGCTATCAGCCAAAGAAAAAAAGCGCCGCACCACCACCGGGTGGGCTCGAACCTCCAACCTTTCGGTTAACAGCCGATCGCGCTAGCCAATTGCGCCACGGAGACAGTCAGTGCTCCACTCTCACCACCAGTCAGAACATATCTTCAAAGCTATCAGCGCAAAGAAAAAAAGCAACCACACCTCCCGGGAGGGCTCGAACCTCCACCTTTCGGTTAACAGCCGATCGCGCTAGCCAATTGCGCCACGGAGACAGTCCTGCTCCACTCTCACCACCGTCAGAACATTCTTCAAAGCTATCAGCCCAAAGAAAAAAAAGCGCCGCACCACCACCGGGTGGGCTTCGAAACTCCAACCTTTCGGTTAACAGCCGATCGCGCTAGCCAATTGCGCCACGGAGACAGTCCTGCTCCACTCTCACCACCATCAGAACATATCTTCAAAGCTATCAGCCCAAAGAAAAAAAAAGCGCCGCACCACCACCGGGTGGGCTCGAACCTCCAACCTTTCGGCTAACAGCTGATCGCGCTAGCCAATTGCGCCACGGAGACAAGTCGTGCTCCACTCTCACCACCATCAGAACATATCTTCAAAGCTATCAGCCCAAAGAAAAAAAAGCGCCGCACCACCGCCGGGTGGGCTCGAACATCCAAGTTTTCGGTTAAAAGCCGATCGCGCTAGCCAATTGCGCCACGGAGATAGTCCTGCTCCACTCTCACCACCATCAGAACATATCTTCAGAGCTATCAGCCCAAAGAAAAAAAAGCGCCGCACCACCACCGGGTGGGCTCGAACCTCCAACCTTTCGGTTAACAGCCGATCGCGCTAGCCAATTGCGCCACGGAGACAGTCGTGCTCCACTCTCACCACCGTCAGAACATATCTTCAAAGCTATCAGCGCAAAGAAAAAAAGCAACACACACCTCCCGGGAGGGCTCGAACCTCCAACCTTTCGGTTAACAGCCGATCGCGCTAGCCAATTGCGCCACGGAGACAGTCCTGCTCCACTCTCACCACCGTCAGAACATATCTTCAAAGCTATCAGCCCAAAGAAAAAAAGCGCCACACCACCACCGGGTGGGCTCGAAACTCCAACCTTTCGGTTAACAGCCGATCGCGCTAGCCAATTGCGCCACGGAGACAGTCCTGCTCCACTCTCACCACCATCAGAACATATCTTCAAAGCTATACGCCCAAAGAAAAAAAAGCGCCGCACCACCACCGGGTGGGCTCGAACCTCCACCTTTCGGTTAACAGCCGATCGCGCTAGCCAATTGCGCCACGGAGACAGTCCTGCTCCACTCTCACCACCATCAGAACATATCTTCAAAGCTATCAGCCCAAAGAAAAAAAAGCGCCGCACCACCACCGGGTGGGCTCGAACCTCCAACCTTTCGGTTAACAGCCGATCGCGCTAGCCAATTGCGCCACGGAGACAGTCGTGCTCCACTCTCACCACCATCAGAACATATCTTCAAAGCTATCAGCGCAAAGAAAAAAAAGCGCCGCACCACCACCGGGTGGGCTCGAACCTCTATACCTTTCGGTTTAGAGCCGATCGCGCTAGCCAATTGCGCCACGGAGACAGTCGTGCTCCACTCTCACCACCATCAGAACATATCTTCAAAGCTATCAGCGCAAAGAAAAAAAGCGCCGCACCTCCACCGGGTGGGCTCGAACCTCCAACCTTTCGGTTAACAGCCGATCGCGCTAGCCAATTGCGCCACGGAGACAGTCGTGCTCCACTCTCACCACCATCAGAACATATCTTCAAAGCTATCAGCGCAAAGAAAAAAAGCGCCGCACCACCACCGGGTGGGCTCGAACCTCCGACCTTTCGGTTAACAGCCGATCGCGCTAGCCAAGTGCGCCACGGAGACAGTCCTGCTCCACTCTCACCACCATCAGAACATATCTTCAAAGCTATCAGCCCAAAGAAAAAAAAGCGCCGCACCACCACTAGGTGGGCTCGAACCTCCAACCTTTCGGTTAACAGCCGATCGCGCTAGCCGAATTGCGCCACGGAGACAGTCCGTGCTCCACTCTCACCACCATCAGAACATATCTTCAAAGCTATCAGCCCAAAGAAAAAAAAGCGCCGCACCACCACCGGGTGGGCTCGAACCTCCAACCTTTCGGTTAACAGCCGATCGCGCTAGCCAATTGCGCCACGGAGACAGTCGTGCTCCACTCTCACCACCGTCAGAACATATCTTCAAAGCTATCAGCGCAAAGAAAAAAAGCAACACACCACTCCCGGGAGGGCTCGAAACCTCCAACCTTTCGGTTAACAGCCGATCGCGCTAGCCAATTGCGCCACGGAGACAGTCCTGCTCCACTCTCACCACCATCAGAACATAACTTCAAAGCTATCAGCCCAAAGAAAAAAAAGCGCCGCACCACCACCGGGTGAGCTCGAACCTCAAACCTTTCGGTTAACAGCCGATCGCGCTAGCGAATTGCGCCACGGAGACAGTCGTGCTCCAATCTCACCACCATCAGAACATATCTTCAAAGCTATCAGCCCAAAGAAAAAAAAGCGCCGCACCACCACCGGGTGGGCTCGAACCTCCAACCTTTCGGTTAACAGCCGATCGCGCTAGCCAATTGCGCCACGGAGACAGTTCTGCTCCACTCTCACCACCATCAGAACATATCTTCAAAGCTATCAGCCCAAAGAAAAAAAAAGCGCCGCACCACCACCGGGTGGCCTCGAACCTCCAAGCTTTCGGATAACAGCCGATGGCGCTAGCCAACTGCGCCACAGAGACAGTCGTGCTCCACTCTCACCACCATCAGAACATTTCTTCAGAGCTATTACCCCAAAGAAAAAAAAGCGCCGCACCACCACCGGGTGGGCTCGAACCTCCTACCTTTCGGTTAACAGCCGATCGCGCTAGCCAATTGCGCCACGGAAGACAGTCGTGCTCCACTCTCACCACCGTCAGAACATATCTTCAAAGCTATCAGCGCAAAGAAAAAAGCAACACACCACTCCGGGAGGGCTCGAAACTCCAAGCTTTCGGTTTACAGCCGATCGCGCTAGCCAATTGTGCCACGGAGACAGTCCGGCTCAACTCTCACCACCAGTAGAACATATCGTCAAAGCTATCAGCCCAAAGAAAAAAAAGCGCCGCACCACCACCGGTTGGGCTCGAACCTCAAACCTTTCGGTTAACAGCCGATCGCGCTAGCGAATTGCGCCACGGAGACAGTCGCGCTCCACTCTCACCACCATCAGAACATATCTTCAAAGCTATCAGCCCAAGGAAAAAAAAGCGCCGCACCACCACCGGGTGGGCTTGAACCTCCAACCTTTCGGTTAACAGCCGATCGCGCTAGCCAATTGCGCCACGGAGACAGTTCTGCTCCACTCTCACCACCATCAGAACATATCTTCAAAGCTATCAGCCCAAAGAAAAAAAAGCGCCGCACCACCACCGGGTGGCCTCGAACCTCCAAGCTTTCGGTTAACAGCCGATGGCGCTAGCCAACTGCGCCACAGAAACAGTCATGCTCCACTCTCACCACCATCAGAACATTTCTTCAGAGCTATTACCCCAAAGAAAAAAAAGCGCCGCACCACCACCGGGTGGGCTCGAACCTCCTACCTTTCGGTTAACAGCCGATCGCGCTAGCCAATTGCGCCACGGAGACAGTCGTGCTCCACTCTCACCACCGTCAGAACATATCTTCAAAGCTATCAGCGCAAAGAAAAAAAAGCGCCGCACCACCACCGGGTGGGCTCGAACCTCCAACTTTTCGGTTAACAGCCGATCGCGCAAGCCGATTGCGGCACGGAGACAGTCCTGCTCCACTCTCACCACCATCAGAACATATCTTCAAAGCTATCAGCCCAAAGAAAAAAAAGCGCCGCACCACCACCGGGTGGGCTCGAACCTCCAACCTTTCGGTTAACAGCCGATCGCGCTAGCCAATTGCGCCACGGAGACAGTCGTGCTCCACTCTCACCACCATCAGAACATATCTTCAAAGCTATCAGCCCAAAGAAAAAAAAGCGCCGCACCACCACCGGGTGGGCTCGAACCTCCAACCTTTCGGTTAACAGCCGATCGCGCTAGCCAATTGCGCCACGGAGACAGTCGTGCTCCACTCTCACCACCATCAGAACATATCTTCAAAGCTATCAGCCCAAAGAAAAAAAAGCGCCGCACCACCACCGGGTGGGCTCGAACCTCCAACCTTTCGGTTAACAGCCGATCGCGCTAGCCAATTGCGCCACAGGAGACAGTCGTGCTCCACTCTCACCACCATCAGAACATATCTTCAGAGCTATCAGCCCAAAGAAAAAAAAGCGCCGCACCACCACCGGGTGGGCTCGAACCTCCAACCTTTCGGTTAACAGCCGATCGCGCTAGCCAATTGCGCCACGGAGACAGTCCGTGCTCCACTCTCACCACCATCAGAACATATCTTCAAAGCTATCAGCCCAAAGAAAAAAAAGCGCCGCACCACCACCGGGTGGGCTCGAACCTCCAACCTTTCGGTTAACAGCCGATCGCGCTAGCCAATTGCGCCACGGAGACAGTCCTGCTCCACTCTCACCACCATCAGAACATATCTTCAAAGCTATCAGCCCAAAGAAAAAAAAAGCACCGCACCACCACCGGGTGGGCTCGAACCTCCACCTTTCGGTTAACAGCCGATCGCGCTAGCCAATTGCGCCACGGAGACAGTCGTGCTCCACTCTCACCACCAGTCAGAACATATCTTCAAAGCTATCAGCGCAAAGAAAAAAAGCGCCAGCACCACCACCGGTGGGCTCGAACCTCCAACCTTTCGGTTAACAGCCGATCGCGCTAGCCAATTGCGCCACGGAGACAGTCCTGCTCCACTCTCACCACCATCAGAACATATCTTCAAAGCTATCAGCCCAAAGAAAAAAAAGCGCCGCACCACCACCGGGTGGGCTCGAACCTCCAACCTTTCGGTTAACAGCCGATCGCGCTAGCCAATTGCGCCACGGAGACAGTCGTGCTCCACTCTCACCACCATCAGAACATATCTTCAAAGCTATCAGCCCAAAGAAAAAAAAGCGCCGCACCACCACCGGGTGGGCTCGAACATCCAAGCTTTCGGTTAAAAGCCGATCGCGCTAGCCAATTGCGCCACGGAGACAGTCCTGCTCCACTCTCACCACCATCAGAACATATCTTCAGAGCTATCAGCCCAAAGAAAAAAAAGCGCCGCACCACCACCGGGTGGGCTCGAACCTCCAACCTTTCGGTTAACAGCCGATCGCGCTAGCCAATTGCGCCACGGAGACAGTCGTGCTCCACTCTCACCACCGTCAGAACATATCTTCAAAGCTATCAGCCCAAAGAAAAAAAGCGCAGCACCACCACCGGGTGGGCTCGAACCTCCAACCTTTCGGTTAACAGCCGATCGCGCTAGCCAATTGCGCCACGGAGACAGTCCTGCTCCACTCTCACCACCATCAGAACATATCTTCAAAGCTATCAGCCCAAAGAAAAAAAAGCGCCGCACCACCACCGGGTGGGCTCGAACCTCCAACCTTTCGGTTAACAGCCGATCGCGCTAGCCAATTGCGCCACGGAGACAGTCGTGCTCCACTCTCACCACCATCAGAACATATCTTCAAAGCTATCAGCCCAAAGAAAAAAAGCGCCGCACCACCACCGGGTGGGCTCGAACCTCCAACCTTTCGGTTAACAGCCGATCGCGCTAGCCAATTGCGCCACGGAGACAGTCGTGCTCCACTCTCACCACCATCAGAACATATCTTCAAAGCTATCAGCCCAAAGAAAAAAAAGCGCCGCACCACCACCGGGTGGGCTCGAACCTCCAACCTTTCGGTTAACAAGCCGATCGCGCTAGCCAATTGCGCCACGGAGACAGTCGTACTCCACTCTCACCACCATCAGAACATATCTTCAAAGCTATCAGCGCAAAGAAAAAAAAGCGCCGCACCACCACCGGGTGGGCTCGAACCTCTATATTTTATCGGTTAGAGCCGATCGCGCTAGCCAATTGCGCCACGGAGACAGTCGTGCTCCACTCTCACCGCCATCAGAACATATCTTCAAAGCTATCAGCGCAAAGAAAAAAAAGCGCCGCACCACCACCGGGTGAGCTCGAACCTCCGTACCTTTCGGTTAACAGCCGATCGTGCTAGCCAATTGCGCCACGGAGACAGTCCTTCTCCACTCTCACCACCATCGGAACATTTCTTCAGAGCTATCAGCCCAAAGAAAAAAAAGCGCCGCACCACCACCGGGTGGGCTCGAACCTCCAACCTTTCCGTTAATAGCCGATAGCGCTAGCCAATAGCGCCACGGAGACAGTCCTGCTCCACTCTCACCACCATCAGAACATATCTTCAAAGCTATCAGCCAACAGAAAAAAGCGCCGCACCACCACCGGGTGGGCTCGAACCTCCAACCTTTCGGTTAACAGCCGATCGCGCTAGCCAATTGCGCCACGGAGACAGTCGTGCTCCACTCTCACCACCGTCAGAACATATCTTCAAAGCTATCAGCGCAAAGAAAAAAGCACACCACCTTCCCGTGAGGGCTCGAAACCTCCACCCTTTCGGTTAACAGCCGATCGCGCTAGCCAATTGCGCCACGGAGACAGTCGTGCTCCACTCTCACCACCATCAGAACATAACTTCAAAGCTATCAGCCCAAAGAAAAAAAAGCGCCGCACCACCACCGGGTGGGCTCGAACTCCAACCTTTCGGTTAACAGCCGATCGCGCTAGCCAATTGCGCCACGGAGACAGTCTGCTCCACTCTCACCACCATCAGAACATATCTTCAAAGCTATCAGCCCAAAGAAAAAAAAGCGCCGCACCACCACCGGGTGGGCTCGAACCTCCAAGCTTTCGGTTACAGCCGATGGTGCTAGCCAACTGCGCCACAGAGACAGTCGTGCTCCACTCTCACCACCATCCGAACATATCTTCAAAGCTATCAGCGCAAGAAAAAAAGCGCCGCACCACCACCGGGTGGGCTCGAACCTCCAAATTTTCGGTTAACAGCCGATCGCGCAAGCCTATTGCGGCACGGAGACAGTCCTGCTCCACTCTCACCATCATCAGAACATATCTTCAAATTGATTTGATTGATATGTGGGTTTAACGTTCCAAAAGCACCATATGATTATGAGAGACGCCGTAGAGGGGCTCCGGAAATTTCGACCACCCTGGGTTCTTTAACGTGCGCCCCATCGAGCACACGGGCCTACAACATTTCCGCCTCATCGGAAAGGCAGCCGCCGCAGAACATATCTTCAAAGCTATCAGCCCACAGAAAAAAAGCGCCACACCACCATCGGGTGGGCTCGAACCTCCAACCTTTCGGCTAACAGCTGATCGCGCTAGCCAATTGCGCCACGGAGACAGTCGTGCTCCACTCTCACCACCATCAGAACATATCTTCAAAGCTATCAGCCCAAAGAAAAAAAAGCGCCGCACCACCACCGGGTGGGCTCGAACCTCCAACCTTTCGGTTAACAGCCGATCGCGCTAGCCAATTGCGCCACGGAGACAGTCGTGCTCCACTCTCACCACCGTCAGAACATATCTTCAGAGCTATCAGCCCAAAGAAAAAAAGCGCCGCACCACCACCGGGTGGGCTCGAACCTCCAACCTTGCGGTTAACAGCCGATAGCGCTAGCCAATTGCGCCACGGAGACAGTCCTGCTCCACTCTCACCACCATCAGAACATATCTTCAAAGCTATCAGCGCAAAGAAAAAAAGCACCACACCACTCACCGGGTGGGCTCGAAACTCCATACTTTCGGTTAACAGCCGATCGCGCTAGCCTAATTGCGCCACGGAGACAGTCCTGCTCCACTCTCACCACCATCAGAACATATCTTCAAAGCTATCAGCCCAAAGAAAAAAAAGCGCCGCACCACCACCGGGTGGGCTCGAACCTCCAACCTTTCGGTTAACAGCCGATCGCGCTAGCCAATTGCGCCACGGAGACAGTCGTGCTCCACTCTCACCACCATCAGAACATATCTTCAAAGCTATCAGCGCAAAGAAAAAAAGCGCCGCACCACCACCGGGTGGGCTCGAACCTCCAACTTTTCGGTTAACAGCCGATCGCGCTAGCCAATTGCGCCACGGAGACAGTCCTGCTCCACTCTCACCACCATCAGAACATATCTTCAAAGCTATCAGCCCAAGAAAAAAAGCGCCGCACCACCACCGGGTGGGCTCGAACCTCCAACCTTTCGGTTAACAGCCGATCGCGCTAGCCAATTGCGCCACGGAGACAGTCCGTGCTCCACTCTCACCACCATCAGAACATATCTTCAAAGCTATCAGCCCAAAGAAAAAAAAGCGCCGCACCACCACCGGGTGGGCTCGAACCTCCAACCTTTCGGTTAACAGCCGATCGCGCTAGCCAATTGCGCCACGGAGACAGTCGTGCTCCACTCTCACCACCATCAGAACATATCTTCAAAGCTATCAGCCCAAAGAAAAAAAGCGCCGCACCACCACCGGGTGGGCTCGAACCTCCAACCTTTCGGTTAACAGCCGATCGCGCTAGCCAATTGCGCCACGGAGACAGTCGTGCTCCACTCTCACCACCATCAGAACATATCTTCAAAGCTATCAGCCAAAGAAAAAAAAGCGCCGCACCACCACCGGGTGGGCTCGAACCTCCAACCTTTCGGTTAACAGCCGATCGCGCTAGCCAATTGCGCCACGGAGACAGTCCTGCTCCACTCTCACCACCATCAGAACATATCTTCAAAGCTATCAGCCCAAAGAAAAAAAAGCGCCGCACCACCACCGGGTGGGCTCGAACCTCCAACCTTTCGGTTAACAGCCGATCGCGCTAGCCAATTGCGCCACGGAGACAGTCGTGCTCCACTCTCACCACCATCAGAACATATCTTCAAAGCTATCAGCCCAAAGAAAAAAAAGCGCCGCACCACCACCGGGTGGGCTCGAACCTCCAACCTTTCGGTTAACAGCCGATCGCGCTAGCCAATTGCGCCACGGAGACAGTCGTGCTCCACTCTCACCACCATCAGAACATATCTTCAAAGCTATCAGCGCAAAGAAAAAAAGCAACACACCACTCCCGGGAGGGCTCGAACCTCCAACCTTTCGGTTAACAGCCGATCGCGCTAGCCAATTGCGCCACGGAGACAGTCCTGCTCCACTCTCACCACCAGTAGAACATATCTTCAAAGCTATCAGCCCAAAGAAAAAAAAGCGCCGCACCACCACCGGGTGGGCTCGAACCTCCAACCTTTCGGTTAACAGCCGATCGCGCTAGCCAATTGCGCCACGGAGACAGTCGTGCTCCACTCTCACCACCATCAGAACATATCTTCAAAGCTATCAGCGCAAAGAAAAAAAAGCGCCGCACCACCACCGGGTGGGCTCGAACCTCCAACCTTTCGGTTAACAGCCGATCGCGCTAGCCAATTGCGCCACGGAGACAGTCTGCTCCACTCTCACCACCATCAGAACATATCTTCAAAGCTATCAGCCCAAAGAAAAAAAAGCGCCGCACCACCACCGGGTGGGCTCGAACCTCCAACCTTTCGGTTAACAGCCGATCGCGCTAGCCAATTGCGCCACGGAGACAGTCCTGCTCCACTCTCACCACCATCAGAACATATCTTCAAAGCTATCAGCCCAAAGAAAAAAAAGCGCCGCACCACCACCGGGTGGGCTCGAACCTCCAACCTTTCGGTTAACAGCCGATCGCGCTAGCCAATTGCGCCACGGAGACAGTCCTGCTCCACTCTCACCACCATCAGAACATATCTTCAAAGCTATCAGCCCAAAGAAAAAAAAGCGCCGCACCACCACCGGGTGGGCTCGAACCTCCAACCTTTCGGTTAACAGCCGATCGCGCTAGCCAATTGCGCCACGGAGACAGTCCTGCTCCACTCTCACCACCATCAGAACATATCTTCAAAGCTATCAGCGCAAAGAAAAAAAAAGCGCCGCACCACCACCGGGTGGGCTCGAACCTCCGACCTTTCGGGTAACAAGCCGATCGTGCTAGCCAATTGCGCCACGGAGACAGTCCTGCTCCACTCTCACCGCCATCAGAACATATCTTTAAAGCTATCAGCCCACAGAAAAAAAGCGCCGCACCACCACCGGTTGGGCTCGAACCTCCACACTTTCGGTTAACAGCCGATCGCGCTAGCCAAGTGCGCCACGGAGACAGTCGTGCTCCACTCTCACCACCATCAGAACATATCTTCAAAGCTATCAGCCCAAAGGAAAAAAAAGCGCCGCACCACCACCGGGTGGGCTCGAACCTCCAACCTTTCTATTTAGAGCCGATCGCGCTAGCCAATTGCGCCACGGAGACAGTCGTGCTCCACTCTCACCACCATCAGAACATATCTTCAAAGCTATCAGCGCAAAGAAAAAAAAAGCGCCATACCACGATTGGGTGGGCTCGAACCTCCAACCTTTCGGCTAACAGCTGATCGCGCTAGCCAATTGCGCCACGGAGACAGTCGTGCTCCACTCTCACCACCCTCAGAACATATCTTCAAAGCTATCAGCCCAAAGAAAAAAAAGCGCCGCACCAGCCACCGGGTGGGCTTGAACCTCCAACCTTGCGGTTAACAGCCGATCACACTAGCCAATTGCACCACGGAGACAGTCGTGCCCCACTTTCACCACCATTAGAACATATCTTTAAAGCTATCAGCGCAAAAAAAAGCAACACACCACTCCCGGGAGGGCTCGAAACTTCATCCTTTCGGGTAAACAGCCGATCGCGCTAGCCAATTGCGCCACGGAGACAGTCGTGCTCCACTCTAACCACCGTCAGAACATATCTTCAAAGCTATCAGCGCAAAGAAAAAAAAGCGCCGCACCACCACCGGGTGGGCTCGAACCTCCAACTTTTCGGTTAACAGCCGATCGCGCTAAGCCGATTGCGGCACGGAGACAGTCCTGCTCCACTCTCACCACCATCAGAACATATCTTCAAAGCTATCAGCCCACAGAAAAAAAAGCGCCACACCACCACTCGGGTGGGCTCGAACCTCCAACCTTTCGGTTAACAGCCGATCGCGCTAGCCAATTGCGCCACGGAGACAGTCGTGCTCCACTCTCACCACCATCAGAACATATCTTCAAAGCTATCAGCGCAAAGAAAAAAAAGCGCCGCACCACCACCGGGTGGGCTCGAACCTCCGACCTTTCGGTAACAGCCGATCGCGCTAGCCAATTGCGCCACGGAGACAGTCCTGCTCCACTCTCACCACCATCAGAACATATCTTCAAAGCTATCAGCCCACAGAAAAAAAGCGCCGCACCACCACTAGGTGGGCTCGAACCTCCAACCTTTCGGTTAACAGCCGATCGCGCTAGCCAATTGCGCCACGGAGACAGTCGTGCTCCACTCTCACCACCGTCAGAACATATCTTCAAAGCTATCAGCGCAAAGAAAAAGAAGCGCCGCACCACCACCGGGTGGGCTCGAACGTCCAACTTTCGGTTAACAGCCGATCGCGCTAGCCAATTGCGCCACGGAGACAGTTCTGCTCCACTCTCACCACCATCAGAACATATCTTCAAAGCGATCAGCCAAAAGAAAAAAAAGCGCCGCACCACCACCGGGTGGCTCGAACCTCCAAGCTTTCGGTTAACAGCCGATGGCGCTAGCCAACTGCGCCACAGAGACAGTCATGCTCCACTCTCACCACCATCAGAACATTTCTTCAGAGCTATTACCCCAAAGAAAAAAAAGCGCCGCACCACCACCGGGTGGGCTCGAACCTCCTACCTTTCGGTTAACAGCCGATCGCGCTAGCCGATTGCGCCACGGAGACAGTCGTGCTCCACTCTCACCACCGTCAGAACATATCTTCAAAGCTATCAGCGCAAAGAAAAAAAGCGCCGCAACACCACCGGGTGGGCTCGAACCTCCAACTTTTCGGTTAACAGCCGATCGCGCAAGCCGATTGCGGCACGGAGACTGTCCTGCTCCACTCTCACCACCATCAGAACATATCTTCAAAGCTATCAGCCCACAGAAAAAAAAGCGCCATACCACCATCGGGTGGGCTCGAACCTCCAACCTTTCGGCTAACAGCTGATCGCGCTAGCCAATTGCGCCACGGAGACAGTCGTGCTCCACTCTCACCACCTTCAGAACATATCTTCAAAGCTATCAGCCCAAAGAAAAAAAAAGCGCCGCACCACCACCGTGTGGGCTCGAACCTCCAACCTTTCGGTTAAGAGCCGATGCCGCTAGCCATTTGCGCCACGGAGACAGTCGTGCTCCACTCTCACCACCGTCAGAACATTTCTTCAGAGCTATCAGCCCAAAGAAAAAAAAAGCGCCGCGCCACCACCGAGTGGGCTTGAACCTCCAACCTTGCGGTTAACAGCCGATCACGCTAGCCAATTGCACCACGGAGACATTCGTGCCCCACTTTCACCACCATCAGAACATATCTTTAAAGCTATCAGCGCAAAAAAAAGCAACACACCACTCCCGGGAGGGCTCGAAACTTCATCCTTTCGGTTAACAGCCGATCGCGCTAGCTAATTGCGCCACAGAGACAGTCGTGCTCCACTCTCACCACCATCAGAACATATCTTCAAAGCTATCAGCCCAAAGAAAAAAAAGCGCCGCACCACCACCGGGTGGGCTCGAACCTCCGACCTTTCGGTTAACAGCCGATTGCGCTAGCCAATTGCGCCACGGAGACAGTCATGCTCCACTCTCACCACCATCAGAACATATCTTCAAAGCTATCAGCCCAAAGAAAAAAAAGCGCCGCACCACCACCGGGTGGGCTCGAACCTCCAACCTTTCGGTTAACAGCCGATCGCGCTAGCCAATTGCGCCACGGAGACAGTCGTGCTCCACTCTCACCACCATCAGAACATATCTTCAAAGCTATCAGCGCAAAGAAAAAAAAGCGCCGCACCACCACCGGGTGGGCTCGAACCTCTATATCTTATCGGTTTAGAGACGATCGCGCTAGCCAATTGCGCCACGGAGACAGTCCTTCTCCACTCTCACCACCATCGGAACATTTCTTCAGAGCTATCAGCCCAAAGAAAAAAAAGCGCCGCACCACCACCGGGTGGGCTCGAACCTCCAACCTTTCCGTTAATAGCCGATAGCGCTAGCCAATAGCGCCACGGAGACAGTCCTGCTCCACTCTCACCACCATCAGAACATATCTTCAAAGCTATCTGCCCACAGAAAAAAAGCGCCGCACCACCACCGGGTGGGCTCGAACCTCCAACCTTTCGGTTAACAGCCGATCGCGCTAGTCTATTGCGCCACGAAGACAGTAGTGTTCCACTCTCACCACCGTCAGAACATATCTTCAAAGCTATCAGCGCAAAGAAAAAAGCAACACACCTGTCCCGGGAGGGCTCGAAACCCCACCCTTTCGGTTAACAGCCGATCGCGCTAGCCAATTGCGCCACAGAGACAGTCCTGCTCCACTCTCACCACCATCAGAACATAACTTCAAAGCTATCAGCCCAAAGAAAAAAAAGTGCCGCACCACCACCGGGTGGGCTCGAACCTCCAACCTTTCGGTTAACAGCCGATCGCGCTAGCCAATTGCGCCACGGAGACAGTCGTGCTCCACTCTCACCACCATCAGAACATATCTTCAAAGCTATCAGCGCAAGAAAAAAAGCGCCGCACCACCACCGGGTGGGCTCGAACCTCATACCTTTCGGTTAACAGCCGATCGCGCTAGCCAATTGCGCCACGGAGACAGTCCTGCTCCACTCTCACCACCATCAGAACATATCTTCAAAGCTATCAGCCCAAAGAAAAAAAGCGCCGCACCACTCCCGGGTGGGCTCGAACCTCCAACCTTTCGGTTAACAGCCGATCGCGCTAGCCAATTGCGCCACGGAGACAGTCGTGCTCCACTCTCACCACCATCAGAACATATCTTCAAAGCTATCAGCCCAAAGAAAAAAAAAGCGCCCGCACCACCACCGGGTGGGCTCGAACCTCCAACCTTTCGGTTAACAGCCGATTGCGCTAGCCAATTGCGCCACGGAGACAGTCGTGCTCCACTCTCACCACCATCAGAACATATCTTCAAAGCTATCAGCGCAAAGAAAAAAAAGCGCCGCACCACCACCGGGTGGACCTCCAACTTTTCTGTTAACAGCCGATCGCGCAAGCTGATTGCGGCACGGAGACAGTCCTGCTCCACTCTCACCACCATCAGAACATATCTTCAAAGCTATCAGCCCAAAGAAAAAAAAGCGCCGCACCACCACCGGTTGGGCTCGAACCTCCACACTTTCGGTTAACAGCCGATCGCGCTAGCCAAGTGCGCCACGGAGACAGTCGTGCTCCACTCTCACCACCATCAGAACATATCTTCAAAGCTATCAGCCCAAAGAAAAAAAAAGCGCCGCACCACCACCGGGTGGGCTCGAACCTCCAACCTTTCTATTTAGAGCCGATCGCGCTAGCCAATTGCGCCACGGAGACAGTCGTGCTCCACTCTCACCACCATCAGAACATATCTTCAAAGCTATCAGCGCAAAGAAAAAAAAAGCGCCGCACCACCACCGTGTGGGCTCGAACCTCCGACCTTTCGGGTAACAAACGATCGTGCTAGCCAATTGCGCCACGGAGACAGTCCTGCTCCACTCTCACCGCCATCAGAACATATCTTCAAAGCTATCAGCCCACAGAAAAAAAGCGCCGCACCACTACCAGGTGGGCTCGAACCTCCAACCTTACGGTTAACAGCCGATCGCGCTAGCCAAATGCGCCATGGAGACCATCGTGCTCCACTCTCACCACCGTCAGATCATATCTTCAAAGCTATCAGCGCAAAGAAAAAAGCAACACACCACTCCCGGGAGGGCTCGAAACTCCAAGCTTTCGGTTTACAGCCGATCGCGCTAGCCAATTGTGCCACGGAGACAGTCCGGCTCCACTCTCACCACCAGTAGAACATAACGTCAAAGCTATCAGCCCAACGAAAAAAAACGCGCGCTACCACCACCGGTTGGGCTCGAACCTCAAACCTTTCGGTTAACAGCCGATCGCGCTATCAAATTGCGCCACGGAGACAGTCGTGCTCCACTCTCACCACCATCAGAACATATCTTCAAAGCTATCAGCCCAAAGAAAAAAAAAGCGCCGCACCACCACCGGGTGGGCTTGAACCTCCAACCTTTCGGTTAACAGCCGATTGCGCTAGCCAATTGCGCCACGGAGACAGTTCTGCTCCACTCTCACCACCATCAGAACATATCTTCAAAGCTATCAGCCCAAAGAAAAAAAAGCGCCGCACCACCACCGGGTGGCCTCTAACCTCCAAGCTTTCGGTTAACAGCCGATGGCGCTAGCCAACTGCGCCACAGAAACAGTCATGCTCCACTCTCACCACCATCAGAACATTTCTTCAGAGCTATTACCCCAAAGAAAAAAAAGCGCCGAACCACCACCGGGTGGGCTCGAACCTCCTACCTTTCGGTTAACAGCCGACCGCGCTAGCCGATTGCGCCACGGAGACAGTCGTGCTCCACTCTCACCACCGTCAGAACATATCTTCAAAGCTATCAGCGCAAAGAAAAAAAAGCGCCGCAACACCACCGGGTGGGCTCGAACCTCCAACTTTTCGGTTAACATCCGATCGCGCAAGCCGATTGCGGCACAGAGACTGTCCTGCTCCACTCTCACCATCATCAGAACATATCTTCAATAATTGATTTGATTGATATGTGGGGTTTAACGTCCCAAAAGCACCATATGATTAAGAGAGACGCCGTAGAGGAGGGCTCCGGAAATTTCGACCACCCTGGGTTCTTTAACGTGCGCCCAAATCTGAGCACACGGGCCTACAACATTTCCGCCTCCATCGGAAATGCAGCCGCCGCAGAACATATCTTCAAAGCTATCAGCCCACAGAAAAAAAAGCGCCACACCACCATCGGGTTGGCTCGAACCTCCAAACTTTCGGCTAACAGCTGATCGCGCTAGCCAATTGCGCCACGGAAGCAATCCTGCTCCACTCTCACCACCATCAGAACATAACTTCAAAGCTATCAGCCCAAAGAAAAAAAAAGCGCCGCACCACCACCGGGTGGGCTCGAAACTCCAACCTTTCGGTTAACAGCCGATCGCGCTAGCCAATTGCGCCACGGGGACAGTTCTGCTCCACTCTCACCACCATCAGAACATATCTTCAAAGCTATCAGCGCAAAGAAAAAAGCAACACACCCCTCCCGGGAGGGCTCGAACCTCCAACTTTTCGGTTAACAGCCGATCACGCTAGCCAATTGCGCCACGGAGACAGTCCTGCTCCACTCTCACCAACGTCAGAACATTTCTTCAGAGCTATCAGCCCAAAGAAAAAAAGCGCCGCACCACCACCAGGTGGGCTCAAAACTCCAACCTTTCGGTTAACAGCCGAGCGCGCTAGCCAGTTGCGCCACGGAGAGAGTCCTGCTTCGCTCTCCTCACCATCGGAACATATCTTCAAGGCTATACGCCCAAAGAAAAAAAAGCGCCGCACCACCACTGGGTGGGCTCGAACCTCGGACCTTTCGGTTAACAGCCGATCGCGCTTGCCAATTGCGCCACGGAGACAGTCCTGCTCCACTCTCACCACCATCAGAACATATCTTCAAAGCTATCAGTCCAAAGAAAAAAGAGCGCCGCACCACCACCGGGTGGGCTCGAACCTCCAAACTTTCGGTTAACAGCCGATCGCGAGCCAAGTGCGCCACGGAGACAGTCGTGCTCCACTCTCACCACCATCAGAACATATCTTCAAAGCTATCAGCCCAAAGAAAAAAAAGCGCCGCACCACCACCGGGTGGGCTCGAACCTCCAACCTTTCGATTTAGAGCCGATCGCGCTAGCCAATTGCGCCACAGAGACAGTCGTGCTCCACTCGCACCACCATCAGAACATATCTTCAAAGCTATCAGCGCAAAGAAAAAAAAGCGCCGCACCACCACCGGGTGGGCTCGAACCTCCGACCTTTCGGGTAACAGCCGATCGTGCTAGCCAATTGCGCCACGGAGACACTCCTGCTCCACTCTCACCACCATCAGAACATATCTTCAAAGCTATCAGCCCACAGAAAAAAAAGCGCCGCACCACCACTAGGTGGGCTCGAACCTCCAACCTTTCGGTTAACAGCCGATCGCGCTAGCCAATTGCGCCACGGAGACCGTCGTGCTCCACTCTCACCACCGTCAGAACAAAGCTTCAGAGCTATCAGCGCAAAGAAAAAGAAGCCCCGCACCACCACCGGGTGGGCTCGAACGTCCAAACTTTCGGTTAACAGTCGATCGCGCTAGCCAATTGCGCCACGGAGACAGACATGCTCCACTCTCACCACCGTCAGACATACCTTCAAAGCTATCAGCGCTAAGAAAAAAGAAACACAGAACTCCCGGACAGGACTTGAGTGCTGCTTCAGGTTTCCATGGTTTATGATGGCGAAGTTATGCAGTGTCGAAACCAAAAATCTTTTTTTTTTCTAGGAAATCAGCGACATCATCCCATGGTGAACATCAAAGGCTACATTTCGAGGA